>PJEM01012075.1:0-49445 GCA_004023845.1 Helogale parvula
CAAGCCCCGAGTCGAGCTCCCAGTTTGGGATTCTCTCTCTCTCCCTCCCTCTCTCTGCCCTTCCCCTTCCTCGTGCTCTCTCTCTCTCAAAATAAACAAATAAACTTTCTTAAAAAGTGTAAGAACACCATTGTTAATCTTGACCAGATTTATTTTGGTAAAATGATGGGGGCAAAATCTTTGATTAAAGAGAGAATGGGAGATAAAGAATCAGAGGCAACTAGTTTAGACAAGTTTTTCAAGTTTGCCTGCAAAAGGAGGACGAGAGAGAGAGAAAGGCAGTACCTGGGCAGGGAGACAGAGGACTGTTTGTTGTTTTAATATGTGGAAACACCTTCATGTCCGCACGCTGGTGGGAATGACACAGTGGAGAGAAATGAGGAGGCAGAGGGAGGGAGACGGCGGGGAAGCTGTGTCCTTAGGAGGGGGAGGAGGGATGGGATCTAGGGCACGGGGAAGGAGCCGGGCTCAGCCAAGGGCAGGGACACTCCCTCCACAGTTAGAGGGAGGTGGAGGCATGGGTGCTGAACCAGGTATTTGGGTGGATGTGGTTTGGGAGCTCGTGGGGATTCTCCTTTGACTCTTCTTCTTTTTTTATTTTTTTAATGTTTTTTATTTATTTTTGAGAGACAAAGAGAGACAGTGAGTGTGAGTAGGGGAGGGGCAGAGAGAGAGGGAGATACAGATTCTGAAACAGGCTCCAGGCTCTGAGCTGTCAGCACAGAGCCTGAAGCGAAGCGAACCCACAAACCGTGAGATCATGACCTGAGCCGAAGCCAGTGCTCAACCGACTGAGCCACCCAAGCACCCCCTCTTTTGACTCTTCTAATTCTTAGGGAAATCAAGGTGATCAGCTGAAGATGAGGATGAATCGTTGTGGAGAGGAAGGAAGTGAGCAGAATAAGGAAGGACAGTTACTGAACCACACACTGGGCCACCTAAGGTTCAGATAGTCATGAACTTAGGCAGCAGAAGTTTAAAACTTTTGGCTCCCTGAATTGTATCTGCTTTTTGGTTTTTCTCTGTTTTGTTCATCTTGGTCCTTCATCAGTTTGTTGACTTTGCAGAGACGTCCGGCAGCTGGGGTTTGCCCATTCGTGGGCGGCATGAAGGGTCAATTCATGGAGGGAGCTGGAAATACAGGCTTCAGCAGATGGAAAGGCCCCCCAAGTGCGGGCGAGACTAAGTGTTCTATTCAGAAGACCCACAACCAGTTTCAGAACTAGGAATGCAGACGCAATCTAGAAAGCTTCTGGAGTGAAACCAGATATTGTAACAGCAGCAAATGTCACCTGCAAAGGAGTATCAGACTCATCAATAACCCTGGGCCAGAAGCCAAACCCCGAAGCTTCAAAATTCTAGAATTCTAGACCCAGCTCAACTACCAACACAGCACGAGGGTGGCATAGACACACCCGTCACAGTACTTGGATGAATCCATCTCGGGAGAGAGGCGAAAGGAAATCCTAGGAGAGGGGTTTACTTTTAATATTCCTGGTTGAATACTTTCCCTTAGATTTGAATGTCTACCTTGTGCATTGATCACTCGTACAACTTACTATTAAAAAAAACAAAAGAAATAATAAGCCCGAAGGTGAAGTCATTTGCCCGCAGGATAGCAAAGCCAGACTTAATTGTAGTTTCAACCTCTCCCAGCAGTGGAATTTTAAACCAATCAGGCTGGCATTTCCTGGTTAGCATTCCCGAGGTCATCTGCCTGATAAGACCCTGCCCCCTCCTACGGGAGGGTAACCTTGCCTGAAATAATCCTTTTTTTTTCTTTTGGCAATAACCTCCGTGTCTCGCCCTCCTTCCTACAGAAGCCTGGCACTTTGTACAGTCCGGCAGCTCCTATTTGTTAGGTGGGGTCCCGCTGTATCCATGGATTGTTGGATAAAGCCACGGAGGTCTCAGTTGAATTTCTTTTTAAGTGATTTAATACCCACCAGTCCTCCCCACCCTTGGGTGATCACATTCTGTACTTTCACCTTTTCTTCCAATTCTGACTCGTTCTGGTTTTTTTCCTTCTTATGAGAAGAATGTTAAAATAGACTTCAGGTCATTAAAAACAAAAAAGTTGGCCAAGGTTCATTACTTGTTTGTCTTACTTTTTTGTGTGTGTTTATTTTGAGAGAGAGAGAGAGAAAAAAAAAACAAAACATTGAGCTTGAGCCCAAGGCGGGACTCGAACCCATAGAACCGTGAGATCCTGAGCTGAGCCAAAGTCAGACACTTGACCGACTGAGCCCTCCAGGCGCCGCTGCCGTGCGTTTTTTACTGCCATGAACCTGCGTGTGTTGCACGTGTCCCTGGAACACACACTCACCGCCACGTGTAAGGTGAAGGCTGAACATGAGACGTCACCTGATTCTCTTCTGTTCTCCTGCTCGGGTGGATCACACTCTGACCTCTGACACTCCCCTTCCCTACATTATAGGAAAGATCTGGTGAGGCAGCTCACTTTTAAAACGGGCCATGGCCTGCACACCGACAAGAGTTTTCAAAATAACACTGTACAAAGCATTTAATTTGTTGGTCTGTGGGGGCGTGGGATGTGCCCCCAGTGTGGTCCAGTGGGGCCATCAGTTGCCTCCTCAGCGTGAACTGGTTTGTGTCCGTGACTCTGCGGAGAGCTGAGCTGTAGAGAAACAAGTTCTTTTCGTATTTCTACAAAAGCTTTGTTCCCTCCGTTAACTTCTGCATCACGCGCCGCGTTTATCTTCTCAAGATGACTGGTTCCTGGCTTCGCATTGGTTCAGTCGTAAAGGGTTTTTCGTCCGGCTCTCTGAAATGCATGCCTTCACTCTGCCCTCCTGGCTTGTCCTTGGCCATGGTCTTCAATACCCCCAAGCAGCAACTCGAGCTCCAGGTGACGCTGAACTCTTGTCCTTTTACAGATTTGGTCACAGCAACTGGATCTGAGGTGGATTTCCGGCACAGTTTGGGGGTCAGAGTGACACACAGGCATGGTGCTCCTCAAGGCCTTTGAGTTCACTGTCCTTCTTACCATTTCTGGGGTGCTCGGGTAAGGTTCTCCCAGCTCTGAGCTCTGCCACCTGCGTCGGGCTCCCAATCCAATTGGCCTTCCCTTGCAGGGCACACTGAGCTGGCGCAGGCCTCTTCCGGGACCCAAGGGGGTGGGCACACGGCTCTGCCCGGAACCAAGCTCCTGGCCCTTCAGATCTCAATCTCCAGATTTCCGAGTGGAAAATTCCAGCCTTTGCCACATTGAGAATTGTTTGTGGTTCTGGTTGGAGTTAGTCTCTTTCTCTCTCAAAAAAAAGCTTGAGCAGGCAAAGGGCAGAGAGAGAGAGAGACACAATCCGAAGCAGGCTCCAGGCTCTGAGCTAGCTGTCAGCACAGAGCCCGACACAGGGCTCGAACCCACAAACCGTGAGATGATGACCTGAGTGGAAGTCAGACGCTGAACCAACTGAGTCACTCAGGTCCCCTGACACAAACCTTTAGTGTCATATTTGTTACAGTATTTCTTACCTGGTTACTCTTTGTTTATAGAGAAACTTCATGGACTGAATATCTGTGTCCCCGCCCCAAACTCCTAGCAGGAAGCCCCACCCCCAGCGTGACGGTGTTTGGAGGGTAATTAGGGTTAGATGCCCTCCTGAGGGTGGGGCCCCGTTGACAGGACCCGTGTCCCTGTAAGAAAAGGAGGAGCGGCCAGAGCTCCCCTCGCACCCCTCCCCCCATTGCTGGGTGAGGACCAGCAAGTAAGAGGTACCTTGACTTGACTTTGGGCTTCTCAGCCTCCAGAACTGTGAGGGGGAAAAAACTCCTGTTCTCCAAGCCGTCCAACCCCTGGTATGTCACCGTGACTGACTGATACACAAGCTCTCCGTCTTTTTTTCCTTCTTGTCCAGTCACTTTGCAATCAGCCACCTGGTGACACTGTGCATTCCACACAAGTGCCATTAGACCAGGCTGAATAAAAACAAACACAATCCATCCACTCTCCTGGCCACGATAGCTTTGGAACTGAGGAAGCATTCCCTTTACGCAGCTGTCCCCCCCACCCCCAGCCCCCGCCGTACAACAGCCCTTCACCTGCTGTGGCTAAACTGGAGGTACAATGGTTTCCAGCAATAAATAGTTCATTTACCAGTATAATCTCTCCTATGTTCTCCTTGCCTCCATCTCTTCTTCTAAGCCAATTAACGCGCATGAGAAGGAGACCATGAGCGAACTTTGTGGTGTAGTAACATTGGCAGAGCGGAAGATACAATCCAGGACCAGACGGAAAATCTTGGACGCCCATCCACACCCTTGCCGTCAAGAGTAGAATGCAAAGGGACAAAAACAGTGTGCTGGTGACGTAGGGTAGTGCTGGAGGCCTGCGAATTAACGAACAACAAGCAGATGAAGAGGGGAGAAGACTTGGGCACCTGGTGGTCAGTTGTTAAGTGTCCGACTTAGGCTCAGGTTCAGGTTCAGGATCTCACGGTTCGTGGGTTCGAGCCCCACATCAGGCTCTGTGCTGACAGCTCAGAGCCTGGAGCCTGCTTCGGATTCTGTGTCTCCCTCTCTCTCTCTGCCCCTCCCCAACTCACCTGCACCTCTCTCTCTCTCAAAAATAAATAAACATTTTAAAAAATTTTTTTAAAAAGATGGGAGAATACAGAATTTTTTTTACCAGAGAGACTTTGGTGTCTTGAGTCCCCAGATATCCAAAGATAGAGGTTTTAAAAAACCCACTTAATAAGGAGAAAGAGCGTCTATGGAAGAATAAATGGAGGAGAGAATAGTTTCAGAGAAAGCTTATTCAAGCAATTACTCATCCTGTGATAATGGTCAGTCTCCTCTCCGGCTGTAAACCTCCCAGAGAGGGAATTTACGGCAAATGTGTTTTTTAGGATGTCCTGTTTACACCTGCAAATAAAGTTTAGATAAGGTTTTCCTCTGTGTCTGCTGTTTACTCTGTTTTTAGCTTGAAATCATGGTTTTTCTTCCAATATTTTATTTAAATTCTAGTCAGTTGGGGTGCTTGGGTGGCTCAGTCGGTTAAGCACCTGACTCTTGATTTTGGTTCAGGTCATGATCTCACAGTTGGTGGGACTGAGCCCCGTATCAAGCTCTGTGCTGACAGTACAGAGCCTGCTTGAGATTCTCTCTCTCTCTCTCTCTCTCTCTCAAAATAAACATTAAAAAATAAATTCTGGTTAACATACAGTGCAATATCGGTTTTAGCTTAAAATCATCTTGATGTAGGGGCACCTGGGTGGCTCAGTTAGTTAAGGGTCCAACTCAGGTCATGATCTCACAGTTTGTGGGTTCGAGCCCCACATGGGGCTCTGTGCTGACAGCTCAGAGCCTGGAGCTGCTTCAGATCCTGTGTCTCCCTCTCTTTCTGCCCCTCCTTTACTTGTTCTCTGTCTCTCAAAAATAAATAAACATTAAAAAAAGCTTTCTTTAATCACCTTCGTGCCATAAAGATGCGTTTTGATCCCCTCCAGATGCAGAAGCATTCATGTAACAAGACTTTTTCAAATGGCACTTCCTGTCTGTAGAGTCCAGTCCGAGCTCCGTGGGTAAGGAAGACGCACCCAGGAGCCCCCATCCCCACCCCGGTCTGGAACGAAGACTTGCAGAAAGTTGGCAACCAAATCGGTTTTGACCTTTGGCCCAACACATGCCACCAGCAGACGCTTGGCACTAGAATAGACTGGGAAGAAGGCTCCCCGAAGCAGAGCTGTCCCCACTCCTACCTCGGGGCTGCTGGGCGGCCTTCAGGAGGCGGGAGCCAGCCCAGGCACGCAGGGAGCAGGAGCGATGGGGGCTAAGGCCTCCTGTGCGCCCGCCCAGGGGGACACATGTGCAGGTGCCCTGTTGAGGGAATGGCCCACCCGAGGGTGGGTCTCCAGTGTGCCAGCCAGGCAGGCTGCCCGCGAGGGGAGGAGGGGGCACTGGGGCACCGGACCCTCCCAGAGGCCACCACTTGCACTTTCTCGCCCTCGTCTCTCCTCCCCCTTCCTGCACCCCGAGTCTGGAGACAGCGGGCGGGTAAAGGGTAAAGAGTCCAGAGAAGAAAGAGAAATGACTTGTTACCCCTTGTCCCCCTCTTCCCCACCGAGTTTGCCCCGCCCCACTCGCCCCAGTGTCCTGACCCCCCAGAGTCTGAGTCCAGGGGTGCAGCAGGAGAGATGCAGTTCTGGTACCTTCCAAGCGCAGAGTCCTGAGCTCGGCAGACGTACAAGGCTGACTCTTCCTATCATGGGGAGTTTGGAGGTCCTTTGGGGACACCCCTAAACTCGTGCCCTGCAGTTACAGACCTGATAGATGCGCTTCTCGGCTTGCTCCCCATGATTCCCATTTAGCCACAGGACCCGGAAGTTCACCCCACAAATATTCTGTCTTGGGGTTCCCACTGGGCCCCTCGCAGCCCCCTTGGCTTAGCCACTGGAAGAGGTCCTTCTCCATTGCAAGGAGCCCGGGATCCCCATGTTCTCAATCATCCTGGTCTCTTCCAGGTCCATCCACCTGAGACTATTCTGCCAGGGCCCCATGGGGCCAGGCCTGGGGAGTGGCCAGGGAGAGGGGGTTCTATGGAGGCCATGTGGCCATGCAGTCCAACGTGTCCCCCATGATGTGGGACAGAACGGGGACAGGAGACCAAGAAGGACGAGGCCAGGGTACATCTATATTCTTGCTTCCAATGCAGGTGTTGGGGGGGGAGGGGTGCAGCAGAGGCTGAGTGACCGAGGGCCTCGGGCATCCTGCGGACAGGAGAGGGAAGGACGGAGAGAGGGAGGCTGTGAGGCTGGTGGGGGACACAGCTGCGGCCGCCCCCTCAGAGACCCAGGAGGCCTGACTGCCTCCGGTCTTGTCCCAGGAGCAGAAGGAAGCCTGGCTGTGGCTTGAGCGTGGGGACAGGCATCCCTGCTGCCGCTCTGTGCGTGGGGCTGAGGGTCCCGAGACCAGACACTGGAGGCAGAGTTGAGAGGCTGGTGTGGGAACGGAGGCGGGAAATGGTGGCCTGGGCTGGAGCGAGGGCCCTGGAGGTGATGTGCGTGGGTACGCTCGCGGGGCTGGGTCACCCCGGGGCCGCCCGGGGCCTGTCCCAGATTCCGGCGTGTTCTCAGTAGCCACTCTCATGGCAGAGCCACAGTGAATCTGAGGAAAGGGAGGTGAGCCGCACATACACTATACTTGGAGGTGAGGTAGGAAGGCGCAGTTCCTGAGCCAGGTGACCTTGTCCCGCCTCAAGGTTAGCCGGTGAGGTCCAGAGCTTTGATGGCTGTCTGGTGGGCTGGACAGGTCACTCCCGTCCTGCTCACCCTCATCCCTGGCACCAGCAAGAGCCCCTCGGATGGTAGGTCCTCCTATGCGTTAATGCAGTGAATTGTATCTGCTGCCTAACAGCAGCCGCTCTGCCCACAGCTCTGCGCCAGGGACAGCCCATCTCTGCCCGGTGTGGCCTCAGCTGCTACAGTGCCCACGTCTACGGTGGCGTGCTCCTGTGGCCAGGGGGTGGGCTGGCTGTGAGCTGGGCGCCTTGGTTCATCTCCTCCCCCTATGCCACCACTCGGCCTCCTCACAGCAGAGCAGCTGGGTTCCAGGGTCCCCCGAGAAGCCGCCAGAGGCTGTGTGGCCCTTGGTGACCCGACCTCATGGAAGTCATAGAACAGGGCGCCCAAGGGGCTCGATTGATTAAGTGTCCGACTCTTGATCTCGGCTCAAGTCATGATCTGGTGGTTCATGAGATCAAGCCCTGCATCAGGCTCTGTGCTGCCAGTGCTGAGCCTGCTTGGGATTCTCTCCACACCCCCCACCGCCTCCGCTCACATACGCTCTCTCTCTCTCAAAAATAAGTAAACATTTTTTAAGAAGAAAAGAAAAGTCATAAAGTGCCCTTCCTCCAGCCTGGATGCACCTCCTTTCTATCGCTTGGAGAAGAGACAGTCTGATAAGTCAGTCTGTGTGGGGGTGGGAGAGACCGGAGAAGCTATCTTTGGAAAATGTGTCCAACATGTCCCATGAACGACCTACGTGCTTTTTTGTACCCTGTGTTCAAGGAGGAAGGGATATAAGTCACATTCTAGAAAGGTTCCTCTGTAACTTGGAGAAGATAACGCTTTGAAGTTTGGAGGGTTAATTGACGGTTATGATGATGAATCACTTGTTTGTTTTATCTGCCTCACGTAGGCTCATGAGAGAGAGAGAGAGACAGACAGAAAGAGAGAGAGATAAAGTCTCCAGGGCTTGGCCAGGAGCTCAGCACCCAGCAGACTGCAAGGCTTTCTTGCAGAATCAACGCAGTAGACGATAAAATGCTGACTTCCGAGAGGAGGAAGGGTCCCTTGGTGAAGTGCTGCCCCCTGCTGGGCACTGCGGACATTGCCAGCCGTTCCCGAGGCTCCGTTTGCTCACCTGCCTTTGGAACTGAGCGTCTCTCTGGCCAGAGGTGTTTTCCTGATCCCAATTTGGTTTCCAGCAACGACCCTGATCTTATATTGGTTCCTACTTGCCCCGTGAGAATTGTGAGGGCCAGAGGACCTATGTGGCAGAAGTGTTTCTCCCTGGTGCCTCCGGCCAACGTCCTCAAGGGCATCCCTGGGGAATCTGGCAGCCCCTTCCGGCTCCTCCTCTTACTCCTCAGAGGCTGAGCACTGCTGCTCTCTGCCGGCCTGCCCCACCTCGCCCTGGGAGGGTGCTCCTGTCCCCTCTCTGCATGCAGATGGCTGCCAGGTCCCTTGTCACCAGCCCAGAGGTCTGGACCCCACTTCCTGGTCGCTGAAGACCGGCTCTGCCAGGGGGATCCGGCCACCTCCCTCATCCTGTCCCAAGTGCGCCTGTCACCTCCTCCACCATCCACCCTGGTCCCCCAGCTCCCATTGCCACCTGCTGCCGGATCCAGACAGCTGCGGGCCGCCCCGGGGGCCCTCCTCCTCACGGCCAAGCGCACTGGACAGTTTTCAGTTGGCACCTCATGCAGTGTGCCAGGCACTCGGGCACCTTTTCCTTCATGTCTTGTCTGTTGTATTTCCTGAGCATCACGCAGACTCAGCCCCTGTCCCCTCTTCTCCGCCACCACCAAAGTCTTCGTCACCTGGAACCTGGGCTGCTGGGACCAGCTCTCATCACCTGCCTCCTGTGATCCAGATTGTCCCTGAGAGAGATCCTTCATAACTGGGCCCAGCCTCTTCACCGGGACCCACCCCTAGGCCCGGCCCGCCCCCACACCTCTCTCCATGGTGCTTCCCCCCTGCACTCATCACGTGGCACCTGCATCTCTGCCCACTCTCCTCCCTCTGCCCCGAAGCCCTTCGCTCATCAGCCCACGTCCATTGTGCAGACAGGAAAACTGAGGCTCAGAGAGCTGATACAGCCTGTCCAAGGCTGTACAGCTGTTAAGTGTGGAGCTGGGGTTCCAGAGGAGGGCCTTCTGAACTGGCTCCTTCTCTGCTCCACGGAGTCCCGGCTCTCCCGCCAGCCCCCAGGGGAGAACTGGGGGGCCGTGGAGGACGGGGCTCTTTCTCTAACCAGGATTTCTGGAGTCGGAGGCTCTCTGCTGACCTGGGCCATCCTGAGCATGGCTTCCTGGACGCCCCGGCCAGCCACACAGTGGAGGAGGCTTAGGTCAGCCTCCAGGCTGACGGGGTGCCTGTGACGAGCAGGCAGGCAGTCCCGCCTCCCTCTCTCAAGTGCTCCAGGGTCCACTGGATTCGTGTTCACTCCTGTGCGGCCAAAGGTCTCAAACTGAGTAGCTTAAGTGACACCCTTCATTGGCTCAGAGTTCTGCCGCTGACACCGGAGTCCAGCGCGGCGGCGGAGGTGCATTCTGCTCGGGGGAGTGAGGCTGAGCCCTGCCTGGAAGCTGAAGAGAACTCGTCTTCCAAGTTCTTTCAAGATGGTGACAGAATTCAGGTCCCATGATGACCGGACTGAGCTCTCCGTCTCCTTGCTGCCAGCCAGGAGCCTCTCTCCGTTCCGGAAGGCACCGCATCCCCTCCCAGATGGCCCCCCCGCCTTCAGGCAGGGGAAGGGGGTCACATGTCCCCTGCCTGCAGTCAGCTGAAGAACACTTTCCATTTACAAGAGGCTTCCCGGATTAGGTCAGGCCCACCCAGACAGTCTGTTGGGACTTTAACCACATGTGCAAAATCCTTCAGAGCAGTGCTTTGAGTAGTGTGCAATGCATCACCAGGGGGCAGAAATCTTGGAGGGGGGGGCATCTTTATCATTTTTTTTAATGTTTATTTTTCACAGAGAGAGAGAGAGAGAGAGTGCATGCATGAGTGGGTGAGGGGTAGAGACACAGGGGGACAGAGGATCTGAAGTGGGCTCCTCGCTGACAGCAGAGAGCCCAATACCGGGCCCAAACTCACAAACCATGAGATCACACATGACCTGAGGCGAGGTCACGCCTTTAGAATTCTGCCAACTATGGGGCGCCTGGGGGGCTCAGTCGGTTAGGCATCCAACTTCGGCTCAGGTCATGATCTCACAGTTCGTGGGTTTGAGTCCCGCATCAGGCTCTGTGCTGACAGCTCGGAGCCTGGAACCTGCTTCAGATTCTGTGTCTCCCTCTCTCTCTGACCCTCCCCACCCCCCATGCTGTCTCTTTCTGTCTCTCAAAAATAAATAAATGTTACAGAATTCCACCAACTGTATCCTGTGAAGACCTGCTCAAATTAACCTGTACCCAGCAGTGCTGTGGGGGCAGAAATGGATTACACTTGACCCTGTGACCTCTGGGACTCCTTTATCCACACCCCTCTGTCCACCCAGGGCTCAGCCCGATCTTCCCACCTCCCTGACTATACCTGGGCCATGCCTTCCACCTAAAGGCTGTTCCCTGCTAACAGGCAGCTCAGGTTGTCGGAACAAAATGCCACAGAATGTGTGGCTCAAACAGCAGAAACTAATCTTCCCACAGTTCCAGAAGCTGGGGATCCGAGATCGAGGCGATGGCCAGTCTGGGTCTCCTGGCCTCTCTCCACAGCTGGGTGGGTGATGGCCACTTTCTCACCGTGTCCTCCGGGGCCTGTCCTCCGTGCTCGTGGTTTCTGGGGTCTCTTCCTCCTCTTATAAAGGACAGAGGTCCTGCCGGATTAGGACCCTACCCTTTTGGCCTCATTTTAGCCCAATTACTTCCTGCAAGGCCCTGTCTCCGAACACAGTCCCATTCTGAGGTCTGGGGGTTAAAGCTTCTGCATGAATCTGAGGGGACACAATTCAGCTTCTAATACCCCACCCCGTCTCCTCCTGTCAAGTGCCTCCATCTTTGGGAGCGTCAGCTCACTGGCCGCCTCCTCCAGGAAGCCACCTGGGCACCCCCACTCGGACTCTGCGCCCCCCTCCCTGGGCCCCCACACCCAGCACCTCTGTCCTCACCAGGTCCGTCTCCCGCTGAGCCGTGGGTCCCGACAGCTTCCTCAGCCAGCAGGCTGCCGCGTCCTGGGGACTGTCCAGCTCTGGGGGGCGCAGGTTGGCCAGTGGGACGCTGATAAGGTCTAAGGCCAGGGCCCCGCAGTGCTTCCGACGGCACCCACCCTGGCCAGCCACAAGTGCTCTGGGGTCCCCAGAGCGCATGCAGGACTGACGACAGTTCCCCAGCCCGAGGGCTAAGGGGCAGCCGCCTCCAGGCTTCCTCCTGTCCCCCCCCCCCACCCACCCAGGGCTGGGCATCTTGGTGGTGGCCCTGTCCTTAGGGAGATCCAGGTCCGTGTCATGCCCAGCACATGGTCCTCACAGAGCACCCCCAGAGCCCAGACCCCTCTGACCGAGGGGGTAGGAATCCTGAGTTCTAGTCCTTGGTAAACCTGATATTCCCGTGTCAACCGAACCTCTCTGAGCCAGCATTTCCTCACCTGTAAAATGGGCACGCACCAGTACTCCCTCGCGCCCCCCCAGGCTCACAGACCCCCACCTCAGTCCCTCCTCTCTCTTTGCAGAGGGGAAGCCGGAAGTGTGCGGGAGCTAGCTGGTGCTCCAGGCCCTGTGCTCTAGCAGGGCTCCTCTTGTCTGCTCCTGGGCGATCCCAAACTGAGCCGCTCAGAGGTCAGGGGGCAGGGACCTGAAGGACGCTCAGCGGTCATGCAAATAGGAGTGACAAGCTGGTAATTTGGTCCCCGTCGTGGGACACCAGGTCCCAGGCTCCCACAGCCACGCTCCGCTGTCTCTCACGTGCAGCCACATTCCTGGGGCAGGAGGGCGGAGCCTCACCCCCAAGTCTGCCCACCCTTGAAGTTGTGCCCAGAGCCGCTGGACTCTGGCTGCCGAGGGTTTCATCCAGAGGCTGCGCAGACCCGTGTCCTGAAGCAGAGCCAGCCTGGCCTGCTCGGAGTCGTCCCTTAGCGCCACTCCGTGCTCCCGGCTGGAGGGAGGCCAGGGCCGCCGGCCAGGGCCTGGAAGGGCACTCGGCCTCGGACAGGAGGACTCACTGGGATCTGGGATCCGGAGAAGCTGGGGTGGCGGGGGCCCCAGGGAAACTTACTGAGCTTCTCCTGTGCCAAGCCCCGCCCTAGATGCACTGTGTGTGAGTGTGAGTGTGTGTGTGTGTGTGTGTGTGTGTGTGTGAGTGTGCGTGCATGAGAGAGAGGGAGAAGTGTGTGTATTGGTCACAGCAGTGCGTGGAGGCGTGCCCAGTTGTCACTCCATCTGGCAGGCGAGGACGCGGAGGAGACATGAAGGTCACGCAGCTGAGGGTCACCGGGAGGACCCTAACTCGGGCGGGCTGGCTTGCCGTCAAGCCCGGATGCTGCACGTCCTGGAACCGTCCCTGAGTCGGCCTCTCATCCGAGCCCTGCTACGCAGGGGCCCCCGAAGGAGGGACGCCCGGAATGGCAGCCTCCCCCTCCCCTGCCCCCTCCCCTCTGCCCCTGGCTGGAGATCGGTTAGTCAGCACGGACATTCGGACATTCGCCCTCAGTGTTCTCACTTGCTCCCACCTCATTCCCAGAGGACGGGAGGAGCTGTGACACTCTGACAAACGTGCCTGGTGGCCTCGCAAGGGAGGCCCTGACGGGAGCATCACACACAGGATGACCGTCTCGTCCCGGGTTTCTTTGAGGTTCCCCGCTTTAACACGGGAAGCCTTTGGGGCGCCTGGGGGCTCAGTCGGTTGAGCGTCTGACTTCAACTCAGGTCCTGATCTTGTGGTTCGTGAGTTTGAGCCCCGCGTCGGCCTGTCTGCTGTCAGATCCTCTGTGACCCCCTCTCTGCCTCTCCCCCGATTCTGTGTACGCTCTCTCTCAAAATAAATAAGCATTAAAAATGAAAATAAAATGGAAAGTCCTTTATTCTGGAAACCCTCTCAGAGGCAGACCCTCGTTACGCAGGATGCAGCCCACAAAGCCTACTTGCTGGGGGGCACTTGGGTGGCTCAGTTGGTTGAGCGTCGGGCTTCGGCTCAGGTCATGATCTCGCAGTTCATGGGTTCAAGCCCCACGCTGGGCTCTGTGCTGACAGCTCAGAGCCTAGTGCCTGCTTCAGATTTTGCTTCTCCCTCTGTCTCTCTCTCTCAAAAAATAAATAAAACATTAAAAACAATTAAAAGAAATAAAAAGTCTACTTGCTGGACTCTGGATGGAGCTCCGAGCTTCCTAACAACCAAGGCGAAGAGGGAAAGCCCCTTGGCTAGGAGACGTCCGGTGTCAATGGCCGTAGCAGTGCAGGAGAACCTGCACTAACCACAAGCATGTGTCCTGTGTGTCTCCATGGAGCCCTCAGATGCGGCCAGTGCGATGGAGGAGCTGGATTTTAATTTTAGTTCATTTCACGCAATTTAAACGTGAATGAGAATCACCTCTGGCTGCGATGGCGACTGTGTCGAAAGCACGGTGTATGAGGTAGGAGGAAACCGGAAGGTCAGGGAAGGCCGGGGAGCAGGCGGAGGGCTGGGAGAGACCAGGGGAAGCCACAAGAGAGAGTGGGAGCAAGAGAAGGGTCCCCAGATGCCCCTCCCTCTGCCCCCAGGTCAGTGCAGCGTGAGTCACGCTGACTCCGTGGAAAAAGTGAGCGATGCCTGGAGTCACTCGCTGGCACCGGGAGGTCATCCAGGATGCCCGGACTACGACCCTGCTCTGCCAGGTGAGAGAACGCACCTGCACGGCCTCAGACCCGGGGCCTGGGCAAGACGCCTTCTTCACGTGTGCTCTGGACAGACGGCCTTGACACCCCCAGCCTTCCTGGGCCAAATGCCAGGGCCTCTCGAGCCCACTAAGCGCCTTGGGTCTGGGAGGCAAAGAAGGGGAGGCATGACTCCCCCCGTCTGTCTGTGACTGGGAAGCTGATGACTCCAGGGTCAGAAATAACCCCACCGTCAGCTTGCCGCGTGCTCCCTTCCCCCTGCCCTCCATTCCCAGAAAGTCTGGGCCCTGAGTCAGACGGAAGAGCCCAAAAGTAAACAAGGACCCAGATCCTCTGCTAGGAAGCCCACCCAACCATTTCGTGGAATTCTTGAAAATTCGGGGCCCTGGTGAAGAGTCGAGGCCTGGAAATTCAGACCCCAGTCCAGCTGCACAGGCGGTGGGGTGGGAAGAGGGGGCGGAGGAGAGGGCAGGTCCTGGTGCCGAGGGGGTGGGGTGAGGAGTGCTGGGCTCACCCTTCAACATGCCCAGGCCAGGGGCAGAGGAGGGGGCCCAGTCCCCTGGCCTGGTGGACACACGTCAGCACCGGCAACAGCCAGAGGCCCATCTGGAGCCGGGGGGCGGGGCGTGGGATACAGGTGTCCGGCACCCCTCTCCATTCATCCCCTCAAAATAGTCCGGGACACCTGCACCCCGTCGCTGAGTCACCGACCCCAATCCTCCGATGAAATCTGAATGAACGAAGCCGTCCCTGCCCCTCCTCCCCTCCGCGCAGAGAGGACATGTAACCGATTCCCTGGGATGGAAGGGGAACTTCCACAAGCCCTAAAAATAACCGAGCCACTTCATACTCTGAACTTAGCCTCCCCCGCCTGCCCCCACCTGGCCCACCCCCCAGCCATCGAGATAAAGGCAGCTGCTCGGGCTGGCAGAGGACAGAGCCCCGAGCCAGGGCAGCTAGAAGGCAACACACGAGGCCCGCGGGACAGGACCGGCCGTGAGCAGGAAGCCCGACGGGAAGGACAGACCCCGAGCACCCCCTCAGCCACGTGGGCCTTCAGGTGGGTGACCCGCCCTGTGGTCTTCCCACAGCAGGCTGGCTCTCGGGGTGGGGTCCCCTCTGGCCAGTGTGCGGTGGCCCTCAAGGCAGTGTATGTCAGGGGTGGCTCTGGGCAGGGGAAGGAGGTCGTAGGGCAGTGGGGTGTTCTTGTATAAAGATCCCATGAGGACACTGAAGGAGAATGAGTGTGAGCCCCGTGGCGCCTCTCGGAGCGGCTGCCACAGGCCTGAGTCCCACAGGAGAGACGAATTCTTACCAGCTTGGTTTAATCCAGAAAGGCTTTCGGGAGGAGGTGGCTTGCAGTAGCGATTTTTAAAATACAAGTATGGAGCTGCTTAGGCTTGAGGGTTTCTGCTCAGAGAAGCCCGAGGCAAGTCCAAGGTCTGGAAGAAAGAGAGACCCAAGAGAGGTGGGAGGGCATGGGGGCTGGAGGGAGGGAAGTAGGCCCGATTCCACATTGCAGGAACGAATGCCGTGCCCAGCTGTTGTGGGCGAAAGTCTTGGCATATCTGGCATAAGGAATATCTGTCTTCCCAGGATTGGCCTGAGCCCAGCCCCCCACACATCGTGGCCTAGTGCCTGAGGTGGGAGGCAGATTTTGCCCCAGGCCATGGTCTTGCTTAGGAGGGAAGCCCTTGGAGCAGATCTGGGGACACCAGATTGGGAGACCAGATCTGAGTCTGGCCAGATGCTGAGCCCCAAGGACAATCAGACCTGGGAGCAAAGGTGGGCCAGCCTCTCAGGCTGGCCCTGCCCTGGGAGGTACAGTTCTGGGGCTCTGGGGTTCAGGCCCGACCCTAAGTCTGGGCGTCCGGCTCTGATGTCACCCCCCACCTCTGTCCCTGCCCTTTAGAAACTTAAGCCCCAGGAATTTCAGTCTAGGCAGGGACAAGGGTCAGGGGTCAGAAAACCTGCTTCCAATCTTGCCTTGTCGAGCCCCTTGGAACAGCTCCTTGCTGTATTGGGGCCTCAGTTTCCCCTTCTAAGCAATGAGGGGGTTAGTTTCCTCGACCTCCAAGTGTCCTTAGTTCTGACATCCTTGGACTCGTGATTCTAAGGATCTGTGGCCACAGCGGGGGTTCTGAAGATCCCTGGGGCTGCAGTGGGGTGGCACCAGGGACCCCGACGTAGCGTCTGCTCCGGCCACCCTGGTAGTGACAGGACGGGAGGCACGCTTGGCCTTCTTTCCCGTCACAACTCAGAAACAAAAGGGACCTCCCCGGACGTGCGCTGGGACCGCGGCCACAGGTTCCAGACCCTTCACTCCCTGGGGCTCCGGTGTCTGGTGAGCGTGCCGGACGGCCACCTCAGAAGGGGGGTGACAAGCAGGCCTCCGTGCACCCGTCGCCCGAGGCTGCACGGAGAGGGTGTGCTGCCCCCCACCTGCTGGGCCACTGCGCCTCCCCCCACCTCAGTCAGCCTTCGGCTCAGGGGGAGGGGGCCGTATCAGGAGCCCGGGGCAGAGAGGACGAGGGGTGGAGGAGCCCAGCAGCCCTCTGCACTGAGCCTCAGTGCGGTGCGGAGCCCCGGGCTGCGGCCCTGAGGCCAGGCCCTGGGCTATATTTAGCGTGAGTGTGGAGCCGGCAGTGGGTCAGGGGCAGCGGGAGGGGGACATGCTTCTCATTCTTTCGATACTGGTCTCTGGGGACTGTCAGCACACCTGTCACAAGGCAGATAAGATACACGGAGGCCAGAGGCCAGAGAAGGGCTGTAGGGGTGGGAGGCCGTGGGGATGGGGGACGAGGTGGGGGGACGCTGAGGGGAAGCCGAGCCTGGTGGAAGCTGACTGCTGCAAAAGGGGGGGAAAGAGGAGAAACAGGGAGTTTGGGGCGGCAGGTGCAGCTCGGGGCGTCTCCACAAGCAAGGGCAGGCTGTCCCTGCAGTTCGGCGTCAGTCCACCACCCTCCCTCACTGCGGGGTACCCTCACTCCCCTTTAGGGGTATCTGTGGGGAGCGGGGTCACCGCAGCCAATAAGAGAGCTTCTCACCCCCTCCCCTCCTGCTTCCTGTGAGCTAGGACCCCGCCCCCCACAACGCCCAGTAGGGTCTAGGAGCCCCAGCACTGCCTGCCGCTCAGCAGAGATTGGACTCTCTGCTGAGAACCCCCGTTTCCTCATCTTTAATTGTGAGTGGCTGGGCTGGGACTCAGACCTTCCCAGTGTCAGGCTCTGGGATTCAGGGTCTGGCTCTGCGGAACCGAGAGACGGACATCTGGGGAGCACCCGCCTCTCAGGGGGCCCCGCCGCGGGTGCTGGCGCCTGTAGGGGGGCGAGAGTGAATGGAGAGCCAAGGGGCTCCGGGCAGGGCAGGACTCCCGTGCAAGTGGCCCACGCGCCCTCTGGTGTTGTGAGCGGGAATGCCCTCTCCCTGGGAAGCGGTCACCGGCCTCTCCCTGACTGGGACCCTAGGTCAGGATTCACCCGGGGGCTCACTAGGGACTGTGGTAAAGGAAGGCAAGAGCAGAGTGTGTCCAGTTTGCGTGTGGAGGGTGGGCATCCCTTACGGGCTATAGGACAGAGTTCATGGCCACCCCAGTGATCCCGGGAGAGCATCACCACCCTGATGCTCCAAGTTCAAGACGTCACCACCAACCCTGCGGGTGGTACAGCGATACCCTGGTGAGGTCCGGAGAGGGAGGGGGTCTCTGCCCCTCGCTGCCCTCGGCCCCGCCGGGTGTGGTTTCTCCCCGCGCCCCGCCCGTGCTCATCTCTGCCCCTTCTCCTCAGAACGATGGTCAAAGCCCAGACGCAGGCAGCCCCCACGCCGGCCACTCCGATGGCAGCTGCAGAAGACAGGCCGCTGCCTGCACCCCCAGCCCCGGAGACTCTGCTCCCGCCGCCGCCGCCCAAGGAGTCCCTCTGCAAGTCCCAGCAGCAGCGACAAGCCAGCGAGCTCCGCCGCCTCTACAGGCACATCCACCCCGAGCTCCGCAGGAACCTGGCCGAGGCCGTGGCCGAGGACCTGGCTGAGGTCCTGGACTCGGGGGAGCCCACTGAGGGCGAGGTCCAGTGCATGCGCTGGATCTTCGAGAACTGGCGGCTGGATGCCATCGGGGACCGTGAGAGGACGTCCGCCAGGGAGCCCGTGCCCGGCGGGGACGTGCAGGCCACCTCCCGCAAGTTTGAGGAAGGCGCCTTTGCCAACAGCACCGAGCAGGAGCCGGCGGGACCTCCGCCCTCTGGAGCGGATGTCCGTGCAGCCCGCCGGCTGTTTGAGACGAGGCCGCTGCACGAGCTGAGTGGCCAGGCCGAGGCCCTGGAGGCCACAGTGCGGGAGCCTGAGGCCGGCGGGGATGTCCAGGGTACCAGGAGGCTCTTTGAGACTCGGCCACTGGACCGCCTGGGCTCCCGGCCCTCCATCCAGGAGCAGAGCCCCTTGGAGCTGCGCTCAGAGATCCAGGAGCTGAAGGGCGACGTCAAGAAGACAGTGAAGCTGTTCCAGACGGAGCCACTGTGCGCCATCCAGGACGCAGAGGGCGCCATCCACGAGGTCAAGGCCGCGTGCCGCGAGGAGATCCAAAGCCACACCGTTAAGACTGCCCGCTGGCTCTTTGAAACCCAACCTCTGGACGCCATCAACAGGGACCCCAGCCAGGTGCGGGTGATCCGGGGGATCTCCCTGGAGGAAGGGGCCCGGCCTGACGTCAGCGCCGCTCGCTGGATCTTTGAGACGCAGCCCCTGGACGCCATCAGGGAGATCCTGGTGGACGAGAAGGACTTCCAGCCGTCCCCCGATCTCGTGCCTCCTGGCCCGGGTGTCCAGCAGCAGAGACACTTGTTTGAGACCCGGGCGCTAGACACTCTCAAGGGGGAAGAAGAGCCTGGAGCAGAGCTCCCACCCAAGGAGGCAGTAGTCCCTGGCGACGTCCGCTCCACCCTGTGGCTGTTTGAGATGAAGTCCCTGGACGCTCCTGGAGACAAGGTCCAAGTGGGTCACCTGCAGCGAGTGGGTCCCCAGGAGCCTGAGCATCTGTCCAGCAATGGCCCCGCAGCGTCGTCCCCCTCCAAGAGTGCCCCCCAGAGGGATGGGGTGAAGGGGGATGTGAAGGCCTTCAAGACCCTTTTTGAGACCCTGCCCCTGGACAGCATCGGGCAGGGTGAGCCTTCAGCCCGGAGGAACCGGAGCAGAGCAGAGGGACTTGATTCTGCTGGGCAGTCCCAGGACACAGGGTCCCCGGTGTATG
Source organism: Helogale parvula (assembly GCA_004023845.1). NCBI lineage: Eukaryota > Metazoa > Chordata > Mammalia > Carnivora > Herpestidae > Helogale > Helogale parvula. Next base: position 19,289 of record PJEM01012075.1, read on the forward strand.
CCATGCAGGACGGCCAAGGCCACCTCCACGCCCTGACCTCTGTCAGCAGAGAGCAGGTAGTTGGAGGGGACGTGCAGGGCTACAAGTGGATGTTCGAGACGCAGCCCCTAGACCAGCTGGGCCGAAGCCCCAACACCGTGGACGTGGTGCGAGGCATCACCCGGCAGGAAGTGGTGGCCAGAGATGTGGGCACTGCTCGCTGGCTCTTTGAGACCCAGCCCCTGGAGGTAATCCACTGGCGGGAACGGCAGGAGCGCCAGGAAGAAGAAGGAGAGAGTCAGGCGGGTTCCCAGCCCGAGGCGCTCCCCAAAGGGGACGTGCAGACCATGCGGTGGCTGTTTGAGACATGCCCGATGAACGAGCTTGCGCAGAAGCAGGGGTCCGAGGCCACAGACCCCACCGCGAAGGCCGAGGCTCGGTCCTGCACCTGGATGTTTGCACCCCAACCCCCGGACAGGCCAGCGGGCTCCAGGGAGCAGCACCTGCAGGTCAGCCAGGTCCAGGCTGGGGACAGACAGACAGATGGTCACGTCTTTGAAACCGAACCTCTGCAGGCCTCAGCCCGTCACAGTGGAAAGCGGCCCGTGCGCTACTGTAGCCGCGTGGAGATCCCTTCGGGGCAAGTGTCTCGGCAGAAGGAGGTTTTCCAGGCCCTGGAGGCAGGCAAGAGGGCAGACCAGGGCTCCAGGGCCCTCCCCGAGCCAGTCCCCGAGGGCTCGGTGCACAAGTTCACCTGGATCTTTGAGAACTGCCCCATGGGCTCCCTGGCAGCCGAGAGCATCCGTGGGGACAGCCTCCCAGAGGAGCAGCCCACAGGCCCCTCGGGCAGTGAGGTGCTGGAGAGGCCAGAGACTGAGGCTGAGGGGACCCTGCAGGTTCTTCATGCCACACCTGGCATCCTGCACCGTGGAGGCGTCCTCATGGAGGCCCGCGGGCCGGGGGAGCTCTGCCTCGCCAAATACGTGCTCCCGGCCCCCGGGCAGGGGGGACCCCACGTACGGAAGGAGGAGCTGGTGTCTGGCGAGCTTCCCAGGATCGTCCGCCAGGTGCTGCGCCGGCCCGATGTGGACCCTCGGGGGCTGCTGGTTCAGGAGGACCCCGCAGGCCAGCTCCGTCTTAAGCCACTGAGGCTGCCAGCTCCCGGCAGCAGGAACATCGAAGACACGGACCCCGAGTTCCAGCAGTTGCTGGCGTGTGGCCTGGGGACCTCGGTCGCAAGGACCGGGCTGGTGATGCAGGAGACAGAGCAGGGCCTGGTCTCGCTGACCGCCTACTCCCTGCAGCCCCGGCTGCCCAGCAGGGGCCCTGGGAGGGGCAGCGTGCAGCTGCTGGCCAGCTGCATAGACAAAGGAGACCTGAGCGGCCTGCACAGTCTGCGGTGGGAGCCACCGGCTGACCCAAGCCCCATGCCAGCCAGCGAGGGGGCCCAGAGGCTGTCCCCGCCTGCGAACATCATCCATGTGTCCCCACTGGACCCCGGCATGGGGATGGGGCGTCCAAGGGGCCCAGGAAAGGCTGGCCCTCTGGCTGGGGAAGAAGAGCAGGAAGATGTCTGCGCTGGGCAGAACGGGACGGCAGCTTTGGGAAAGTCAGAAGGAACGAGACCCCTGGGGTCCGGAGCCCCAGACCTCCAGGCCGCCATGCAAAGTCTGCGGGTGGCCACGGCCGAGGCCCAAAGCCTGCACCAGCAGGTTCTGAACAAGCACCCGCAAGCCTCCACCCCCGGAGCCTCCCCCGCACCCTGCCGGGATGGTCAGCGCCAAGTAGCGGCTGCGGCCACCGTGGCTGCCCGGAGCACCACTGGGCCTATGGCTGGAGGTGACCCCAGGATCCCAGCAGCCCCCAGGAAGGTCAGTGGGGAGCAGAAAGCACTGCCCGGAGGGCTGCCGGGGGGGCGGGGGACTGTTCAGGATGGCATCTACACTGCTCACCCCGTGAGGACATTTGACCCATCGGGGGGTGTCCAGCCTTGTGAAAGAAAGGCCCCACAGAGGGGCGGGGACACTGCCCTCTCGGCCCAGGCTCCCAGCCCACTCCAGGACGGGCCAGGCCAGAGTCGGGGGCCTGGGTGGGAGGAGCCTGGGGGCTGCGCGCAGATGGCCCGGGGACCTCCGGAGAAGGCAGCGCCAAGAGTCGGCCCAGGAGGCCTCCGAGCTGCAGGCACCACCCTGAAGGTCGCCTCTTTGGCCCACCACACCCCAGCCTCTGGGCCCCAGCCTGCCGGTGCCAGCCTGCCCTCCCATAATGCCTCTGTTCCTCCTCCTCCTCTTCTCTCAGCTGCTGTGACAGGACCTGACCTCCAGATCCCAGCCCACCATGAGGACTCTGTGCAGCAGGACTCCGAGGCCCTGCAGGGCCCCCTTCTCCACCCTCACAGCAGCCCTGTCAGCCAGAGGACCCCCAGGGAGCCATGGACAGGGACCCCAAAGCCGGAGCCCAAGACGTCCCCAAGGAAGAAACCTCAGCTGCCTCCCAAACCCGCATACTTAAGCCAGATCCCCCCACCCCAGAGGCTGCCCAAGCGCTCGGCTCTGTCTCCCAGCTCCTCCAAAGAAGCCAGGCAAGAAGCGTGCAAGCCTGGTGAGGGAGGGGCAGCCAACGTCCCCCCAGCTGCCAGCCAGGCATGCCTACCTCTGGCCAGAGGCCCCAGCAAGCAGAGCCGGCCCCGCCCCCAACACGGCCTGGGGGCCTTGGATTCCAGATCCACTGGGAGCCAGGCTGCTAGCAGCAAGGCCCAGAGCCCTGAGCCCCCCATGCCCTCGGCTCTCAGCAGCCACCCCACCTCACCGCAGCAGGCTCCCAGCCCCCCAGGAGAGAGGCCCGAAGCAGAGCCCCAGCACAGGGCCTCCGAGAGCACCGAGACTCTGCAGGGAGGCCGGCCGGAGCTCCAGGGCCTCCTGAGCCAGCTGCAAGCCCTGGAGAAGGAGGCTGCAGGCAGTGTGGACGTGCGGGCAGTGACGAGGCTCTCTGAAAGGGTGCCCCAGCTGGGAGTGTCTCCTCGGCCTCCTGCTGCCCCCCAAAAGCCTGAGGCCTCGGTGGTGCAGGCCTTCGGGGAGCTCACAAAGGTCAGCACAGAGGTGGCCCGGCTGCGGGAACAGACCCTGGCCAGGCTGCAGGACATTGAGGAGGCCGTGCACAAGGCCCTCAACTCCATGTCTAGCCTCCAGCCTGAGACGGACACCAAGGGCCAGTCCCAAGGCCCCCTGCAGGACCACAGCGCCTGCGAGATCAGCAACACGGACCGGAGGAGAGCCGGACCTGACCGCCCAGGCCAGGAGGCCGGAGGGCAATCTGCAGTCAAGAACACACCCAGGGACACGTGCCTCACCGAGGCCCAGAGTCAGGCCAAGGTCAGGAATCACACAGAGGCCGGGGCTCAGCCCGCCGCAGCCATCCCTTCCGCCAGGAGCCCAGAGACAGTGAGGGAAGCCTCAGGCCTCGCTGCAGCCTTCCCTGGCAGCAGAGAGTCATCTTGCTCCCCAACCTGTATCACCTCTGAGTCGGCCACAAGGAAGCTTCCAGAGGCTCCCAGCCCCAGGGCCATCCTTGAGGTCTCAGTGAGAAGGAGTCACCAGGCACCGGATGTGGGCCAGGCCGGGCTCCCCCAGAAAAGTTTCCAGGAAAAGGCTGGAAAGACGGAGGCCGCCCAGGGCTCTGGGCAGTCTGGGCCTACCCCCGCTGCCTTAGGAAGCCCCCCGCCCGCGGGGCAGAAGGGCATTCTGGGGCCGCACACTGGACCCGGTGGAGCCACGGGAACCTCCATCCAGCAGCGTGAAGGGGTGGTCCAGTGCAGGGACCCAGCCCTCCAGGCCTCCGCCAGGGTTGAGGAACAGGCAGAGCTGCCCAGGGGCCCGGGACTCCAGCTCCAGCTCCCTGCACCCCCCTTGCTCCGGCCTTTCCTGCGCGGCCCAGCAGGGCTCAGCGGGGGCCTAGCCCATGCTCTCTGTGGGGGTCCCAGCCCGGAACCCCCTGAGGGCCAGGGCCTCCCACCGCCCTGGGGCGTTCCCCTCCAGGGCCCTGCGGCCCAGGGGGGCGCTGAATCCTGCACGCACGAGGCGGGACCAAGAAGGAAGGGCATCTTGTGAGACCTGTGGGCAGCTTCCCTTTCCTCGCCTCCATCCGTAGGCCCAGTTCTCGCAAAGGGAAGAAAGGCTGGGAAGAGGCCCGCCAGGCAGAGCATCGGGGCCCGCGTCTGCTTCCAGGGACGGACCACGTGCGGACACACTGCGGGCCACCATGTGATCTATCGGCCTTTTTATTCTTTTATGATGAGCCAGCATGTTCTCAGCCGTCTCTCTGCCCCTTAATTCTTGGGGAAGACAGGCCAGCCAGACCGCAGGATCGTGGACTGTTTAGAAGGGCTCGCGCAGCCCTTTTGTCACATCTCCATCATTCAGCGGGTTGTCCCGGCAGCCCAGAGGTCACACAGAAGAGCTCGGCAATCAGCGGTGTCCGGAAAGCAAACATGCTGCCTCTCTATGCCCACCACCCTTCACTCTGTGCCCAAATGGAAACCCTACAGTCCGAATAAACCCAAGCTTTCCTCTGTCATCTGTGTCTGTCTGCCTGGCGGTTTGCGCGTCTGTTCAGGAGCCTGGGTCCCTCTGTGGGGGAAGAACAGCCACGACCCCCACACGGCCCCATCTTCTCGGCAATCGCAGTGTTGGGAGGCTCTGAAAAGCCACCCTCTCCCGCCATCCTGGCTGGGAGACGGCCCCTGCACTGCCCCCCGCCGCCCTTCCCCAGCCCACACGTGCACCGCTGCCGGCTGCCCTGCTCTTTCTTGGACATCACCCTCGAGTGGAATCTGCCCAGAATCCTGCTCCAGAGTGGGACAGCAGCCCAGTCAGGCCTGGGAAACAGGGAGGGCCTCACCCCAGGAGAACTCTAGTGGCCAAGATGACCGGGCCGTCTCCCCTGCTCAGGCCAGGTGCTGTGTGCAGAGCAAGGGCTACTGGGAAGAGGGGGTGCCTGGAGGTTGGCCTGGAAAGCCAAATGACTGAGTGCAGGGCCCTCTTCACTCTCAAAAAGTACTGAGTGCCTGCTGCACTCAGGGGAGGTCCTGTTGGGGTCACGCTCTCAAGGAACTGACCTTCTAGAATGAGGAGACAGAGAGACCATGAATAGGCAGGGTCTTGAAACGTGGTGATGTGACCATGACAGGCGATGGTGATTGCCTTAGAGGACATGGTCAAGGTAAACCTCTCTAAGGGGGAAAAATGCCCCTGAGAACTAGGTAACAGAGCCACATGTGTGAAAATCACGGGGAGGTGCATGCCAGGCAGAGGCCAGAGCACCTGCAAGAATCCAGAGATGGGAATAAGTTTAGCTCCCTCCATCCGCCGCTCCCTCCATCCTGCCCCTCCCACCATCCTGCCCCCCCACAAGGTTATGTGGGGACGTGTCCACACGTTGCTTCAGTTGAACAGGCAGGCTCTTGTGCGACGGCCAGCCCTGGACTGAGCCCTGTACACCTGCCACAGCCCCCTCACTGCCTGGTCCTCGCCAATGGGGAGCTCCCCTAGGGCAACAGAGCTCTGAGCTGGAAAGAGCCAGTCCTTGTGGAAGACACTGGTGGGTGGGAGCAGGTAAGATACAGATCTACCCACTCGGGACTAAAGTCTACATCTCTCCGGGTCCCTGGCCACATGTCCCTCTCCTCGGCCCTCTGTGCGATCTCACTTGGTGACAGTAGCCTGCAGCACAGCTGCTCTCATTTTTCTCACCTGCACAGATGTGGGTATGATTACCGTACCTCGTCTAGTGAAGAGTGAGGGAATTGCCGTGTGCGTAGTGCTTGGAGCTACGCCTGGCATCTGGAACTCAAAGACATTCATGTTCAGGGTTAATGGTAACTATTAGTTTTAATGCGTCTTTCTCACTTCCAGAGGAGTCCCTTCCTGTCTTGCTCATCTCCGTATCACTGGTGCTTATCAAAAGTGCGTAGAAGGCACTCTGTCCGTGTCAAACAAATGAAGCAAAGATGAATGAGATGATTAAATGAATTCCATGATTCGCCCAGCTGACATTTATTGAGCACCTACTTCGTGCCAGGTTCCATTCAGGATGCTGAGAATAGGGAGGAACAAGGCAGAGTTTATCCCTGACTTCACGGAACCTGGGCACATATTAGAAGCGGACAATTTTAGAAGGCAGTGATAGTGTGGAGGAAATCAAAACCAGGTCACTCCACCTTAATGACACTGGGGCCGCTCCCAATAACTGGAGGTGGCCCCCAGGAGGAGGGCGCGGGGGGGGGGGGGGGGGCGGTGAGCAGAGCAACGGCCTCGCGGCGAGGCCTCGTCCAGGGCCCCGCGCACCTGCCGCCACACCTGCCGCCACACCTGCCTCCACACCTGCCTCGAGCCCCAGGCCCCGCCTCGCCTGCGTCGGGGGTGGGCGGGGCCAAATGGGGGCGCACCGGAAGCCGGGCGCGGCGCCCAGGACCGCCCCCGGAGCGGGGCGGGGCAGGCGGAGGGAGGCGCCTTCCCCGCCCGCCGTCGCCAAGGTGACGGTGACGACACTGGGCCGCCGGGTTCGGGACTTTCGGGCGGCTGCAGCCGTTGCCCGGAAACGCCGGGCAGGCGCGCAGCCAGAGGCGGGCTCCGCGCGGCCGACGCCGGACGCCAGGGCGCGCCGTCCCGGCCGCCGCTCGGGGCCTCCCTCCGGGACGCCTGGCGGCTGCGGGTTCCGGCCCTCGCCCGAGTCGCGGCCCCACCCGGGGCCGACCCGCCGGCCGGGGCGCCTCCTCCCTTCTCCTCACTGTCCTTCGCTGCCGCTGTGTCCTGCCGGAGTTGTCCCTCCAGTCCCCGTCTCCACTGCCACCACTCTGCCTTGGACCACCTCATCCCCACCTTTCCTGGGCCACTGCCGTTGCCTGCCAAGTGGTCTTCCTCGCTTCCCCGTCTGTCCTAACAATCTGTCATCCACCCAGCAGCAAAACCCTCGAGAGTTTACCAAATAAAGTCGCTCTCCTGTAAATACCCTCCAGTGGCTTCCCAGCTCCGTCAGCCTTAAGTCTAACTCGTCTGCCTTTAGGACCAGAATGTCCTCTGTCTCTCTGTCTTCCTGTCCCCACTTCGTTACCCCCATTCTCTTCCGTACCCGCATCTCCCTAGTTACATTGGCCCTCTTGACCTTCACAGAATCTTTACCAGACGGATTCCTGCCTCAGGGCCTTTGCACCTGCTGTACCTTCTGCCTTGAAGTCTCTTCTCTCAGATCTTTAGTGGCTAGGCTCCTTCTCACTTGGATACCATGCACATGTTTCTCCAGGAAGACCCTTCTTGATCTCAGCCTCTCCTGCCCATTGCCACCCCCCCCCTGCACTCCCCACCCCCAGCTAAAGAGGCCTTCCAACAAGTTAGCATGCTGTTTTATGTTTTCATGAAGACCTATCGATATGAAATTATCTTGCTCATGTATTTGCTTGTCATCAGTGTTCCCAATACTCCCCCTGTATAGCAAATCACCTCAAACTTCGTGGTCTAAATAACCGTTTTCTAATTCTCATGAATTCAGACAGAACACATTGCAGATGGCTCGTCTCTGTACGATGGGGTAGGGGCCTCAGCCAGGAAGACTGGAAGGCTGGGGTGACGTGGCAGCAGTGCCTGGAAACCTCCGAGAGCTCATCCCTGGTGTCTGGCGGGTGTGCGGCTGTGGGCTGGGATGTGGGCCAGAACACACGTGCGAGGCCTCTCCGTGCGGCCGGGCTTCCCCACGGCATGGCAGTCTTAGGGTGACTGGACTCCCTAGGTGTCACCTCTAGGCTCCAGAGGCACACGTCCCCCGGGTAACAAGGCTTGCGTGACCCAGCCTCGGAAATCACACGGAATCAACTCCGCTACATTGTGTTGGTTATGGAGTCACAAGTCCGCTTCAACTTAATGCAAAGGGGCAAAGTTCTAGAAGGATGTGTGGCCGTGTTTGGACGGTGCCCTCTCCACACGGAGTTTTCCCCCATTAGACTATCATCTCCGTGACCACCCACTTGTCACGTGTTTCTCGTCACAAGCCCTGTGCCTGCCAGAATGGTACACAAGCACTTAGTAGGTCCCTAATCCGTGGTTTAGAGTGAATAAAGGAAGGTTTATCTTTCAAGGAGCCACTGGAGCCCAGATCTTCTCTCTGAAAGTGTATTTCCGGACCCAGTCCTTGATTTTGGACTGGTGTCCCGTGGAGGGAGCCCAGGGTTTGCACTGGGACATGAGGGTCCAGTACAGTTGTTTGTTTCTCTGTGGGGGATGGGGGGCTGCTTACTGGAGACTGAGAAAAAGCCACATGAAGTTCTAGGGATGTTCTACTGGAGAAGGTATTGGAGCCTCAATCTGATTTTTCTCATTCTGAACTCTGGAAATGCCCAGGTGAGGACTGCAGTTTTGTCCTCGGGGCCACAGGGAGCATGAAAGTGGCCCAGTGGAAACAGAGCCTGGCAGAGGTGCTTCGGGCAGCAGAGAGGGGGCTGGAATGCCTCCTAGGAGCTACTGCGGAGATCCGGGCAGAGGCGCCACGGAAGCCACCCTCACGCCTGCTACGGAATGCAGGCCTGTTACTGGGGACGGACTTCCCATCTGATCTTCCGGAGTCCTCAGGCACGCACGGTTTCTCCTCTTTGTTTTCTCCTTTTACAGGAGAATCAGCGCAGGCTTCTCCCTGCCCCACCTGTCACAGTGATCTGCTGACTTCCAAATCTCTCTCTTCCTGCCCTTCCATCTCCAAGGAGGCTCTAAGACTAGGATGTCCTGCTGCGACCACAGCCATCATGACCTTATACCCACCTCCGGTGCCACCTGCAAAGTGCCAGTCCTCGAGTCCAGCCCTGCAGCGACCCCTCCCCGGACATACCACACAATTCTCATTCCTCAAGGGCACTCGAGGCTCTCTGTACAGCTGCTGCCCTGTGTTTATGCCCTTTCCGCACCCCTCCCCCACAACATTCTGTCCAGGCTGTCCCACAGCCCTGGTGTGCCAGCTTCCCCACTGGCCACAGCAGGCGTGGGCCTGGGGCCCACTATATCTTTTAGGAACACGTGAAAATGTCTTAGCATCTAAAATCAGAAGGGAAAAAAGGATTGTTTCTAATGTTTTATTCATTTCTGAGAGAGCCAGAGCGTGAGCAGGGGAGGGGCAGAGAGCGAGGGAGACACAGAATCCAAAGCAGGCTCCAAGCTGTCAGCACAGAGCCCTACCGAGGCTCGAACCCACCAACTGCAAGGTCATGTCCTGAGCCCAAGTCGGATGCTTAACTGACTGAGCCACCCAGGCGCCTCAGGGGAAAAAAAGGAATGTTTAAGTGGAACAAATTGTCTTAATACCTAACATTACCATATTCGTCTTTATACCGCCACAGTTGTAAAATCTATTTTTAAATACTCATTTTAGGGAGGAAGACTCAGCTCGGAGGCAACCTCTAGAAGGAAGTAAAAGCCATCAAGAGTGACCTTCTTTGACCTCAACCTCACGCAGTATTGTAGCTTGGAAAACGGGTGCAGCCTCCTGGCTTCGTGCACGTCCCTCGCGTGGGCACCTGCCAGGGCCCAACCCCCTCCCACCCCCCGCGGAGCTGGCGAGGCGGCTCACACCTGACTTCCGAAGACAGTCCGGGCGGAGGCCCAGGCCGCGCACCCCCGGGAACCGCGCCCGGGTCCCCAGCAGGCGCGGCTGGGGCTGCAGTCCGCGTCCCGGGGCGGGGGGGGGGGGGGGGGGCGCGCGTGTGCCGGGCGCGGGGCGGGGACTCGGCAGCCGCCCTGATTGCGAGGAGGAAGCTGCCTCCGCGGGCCCCTCTCCCCTTACCGCCGCACCCCTCCTTCCGTCGCGCCCCCTTCCTCCCGCCCGCGCGCCTCCCCCGTCAGATTTCGTCCGAAAAAGTGCTGCTGAGAATTCCCAGAAGGTCCCGGATGTGAAGTCACCGGCGTGAGGTCACCGAGCCCGGTTCCAGGAATTGGGGGCTGGGGCGGGAAGGGAAGCGCGGAAAACCGGGGAGCAGGCGCGGTGGGCGGGGCGCCTGGCCGGCGGCAGCCGCCCCCGGGGTGGGGGTTGGGGGCTCCCGGGGACAGAGCGCTTCGCTTCTCGCACGGGCGTAGGGGTGCAGCGTGGACAACCCGTGTGTACCCGTGCGCCGAGCAGGACCAGAAGGTCTGACAGCGCCTGGTGTCAGAGCTGGTGGGAGACCGTGCGATACCCCTGCCGGGGGGTGGGGGTGGGGCGATACCCCTGCGGGGGGGGCTGGCGGGGGAGGGGCGTGGGGCGGGGCGGTGGAGCCGGCTGGGCCTCCCGGGTTGGGGAACAACAGCTCCACTGATCGGAATTTTTTTTAATTTTTTATTTATTTTTGAAAGAGAGAGAGCGCGAGCAGGGCAGGGGGAGAGAGAGAAGGAGACACAGAATCCGAAGCAGGCTCCAGGCTCCGGGCTGTGAGCACAGAGCCCGACTCGGGGCTCGAACCCACGAACCGTGAAATCATGCCCTGAGCCGAAGCCGGAAGTTTAACCGACTGAGCCCCCAGGCGCCCCGGACGATCGGAACTTTAAAGGAAGCAACTTTACCATAACTGGTGCGCACGCGGGGGTGTGTCTGTCCCACGGACTTGAACGCAAACAGACCTTCTGAAGGTGTCGCTTCCGGGGCGGGGAAGACCGGCGGAGCTGCAGGCAGCGGACTGAGGGTCGGTAGTCAGCGACGTCTCGGGGATGACGGCACTCTCAGAAGTTACATGGAATTTGCAGCAGAGATGCTTCCAGAGGGAGGCAGCGGGCACACTTGGAGAGGCCTGAGGGCGCTATAGTAACAGGGCCCTTACAGGGGGGCAGCGGGGGGACTTGACCGCAGTTCTGATGGGGAAGGGTGAGGGGGCCCCCGTACCTGGAGACAGAGTTAAATGGCGGGGACAGAGCCCAGACCTGTGTGATTCCCTCCAAGGAAGGGGATTTGTTTCTGAGACAGAAGTTCAGAGGCTGCAGGTGGACCGGCGTGGAGAACTCGGGGGAGGAGGGTGCCCCGCCCAGCCACCCTGCATGGGAAACATGACTCCTGACCTCACTGTCCCCCCTCGGAACACCTCTGTGTTGGCCAGGGGTCAAGCCCGGGGGAAAGCCAGACAGGTCATTCCCGGACACAGAGCGGGGCGGCCAGTGGGTCCGGGGCCGCAAACGGAAGCAGAGAACCCGGCTTAGCGTGCAGGGCCAGGCCGTGGCCGAGAGGGGGGTGCTTAGGGGTGAAGGTCAGAGGCTTCTGACAGTTAGAAATTGGGGGAGAAAACAGAACCGGAAAGGACCCTCCCAAGCTGCGCTGACAGGAGAAGGGAGAGAGCCCTGTCCTGGCCAAGTGGCCGCAGTGCGTCCAGTAGGAGAGGAGGGAGGGAGGGGTCCCAAGAGCTGGGACGCACCCCCTGCGGGTCCAGTAGGATGAGGGGTGTGTCTCTGGTAGAGACCTGGGGTAGGCAGAGACAATGAGGCCAGCTTTTTATTTTCTTCCATGTCGGGTATTTTTAACCAAGTACATAAAGAATCTCTCATGGCAGAAGAGATCTAATTTTACAGAAAGAGCAGACCCGCAGTTTTCCAGTCACCTGGATGGCAGTCTTGTCCGTCCAGCCACTGCCTTTCGGAGCAGGGACCTCGGAATATGTGCTGTTTGTGCCGAAACCCCCTCAGTTACTTGCCCTAACGCCACTCTGCACAATCCAAGACTTCAGAGAAACGTAATCCTTCCTGTTTTAGTGCCTTTTTAATAATTGTACATGTCACGCTTTAAGTGTTTTCAGTCTTGTATGTTACAAAGAAATCAACAAGCGTGGCCGGGTCCTCTGGGAACTGAGTGACGCCTCCGTGATTCTCTCTGCTGCAGCTGTGCTGGGCAAGGGAGCTCTTCCCTGCAGAGCACAGAACCCTTGGGGTTAGAAGCACCCCCCCACACACACAGGCCCCCCAGTTAAGAATCAGCTCCAAGTTGATATCACTTCAGGACTGCGCAGACTCTGATCCCCATCGCAGATCCTGAGGACAGGGACCCAGTTAAGGGTCCCGGTGGAGCCAGCCCCGAAGAGCCTCAGGGCAACCTTAGGAAGCTACTCCTAACACTTGGAGGGGTGTCTATGGAGGCGTGCTGGTGGGGTAGCATTGGGAAGTCTATGCCCCCTCCTTTCCTGGAGCTGCCTCCTTGAGCTGGGGGGCGGCTACTCCTGGTATAAAAGACCTGAGATTTTTCTGACTCAGGGTTTCCCCAAAGGGGAGGCCCAGAAGAAGGAAGGGAGCCACGGAGCCATCTCCCCTCCTCGGGAGTGGCTGTGACCGGCTAAGTTAGGTTCCACTTCCCTCACCATCTCCCACTCCTAGAATACCTGTAACTTCTCCATGTGCCCTAAGCCTCTGAGTCTGTCCTGCTCAAGAGAAAATTCCATGAGAGCAGAGACCTTGTCTGTATTGCGTGCCGCTGACCCTCGGTGACTAGCACAGTGCCTGGCGTAGTCGGGTAAACATCGCGCTCCACTGCTCTCCCCGCCTTTCAAGGAGACTTCCTGCCCGTCCCTCGCTGCACTGTTCTCGAAGACCATGGTTCCTGGTGTTGGCAGCCTCCGCTCCGTGCCCGTCTCTTCTCAACTTTACTTGCAGCGCCTGTAGCGTGAAATCAGCCGTAGTGGGAGAATTTACACTGTGGAAACTGGCAAACACCACAAATCACGATTCCCCACCCCCCCACCCCACCTGGTTGTTAAACATTCACCAGCATGCTGCTGCGTCCGGCCTCACTAGGAGCTCTGTGACTCACCCAAGTCACACAGCACCCTGGGCTTCAGTTTGCCGCAGTGTGGAGGTCCCACAGTATCTACCTAAGGGGATTGTCTGGGGATCAAATGCGATTATAATTCTGTGACGTGTTTAGCACAATGTTTGGTTTCTAGTAAAATACGCAAGACGCTTTAGTATGGTTCCAGTTCTCTGTCGCTGCGTAACAAACGGCCCCGGAGATGTAGCGGCCCAATGCACAGTTATTTTGCTTCTGAATCTGTAATATGGCCAGGACTCAGCAAGGATCACCATCACTGGGGAGTGCGAAGGCTGGGTAAAGTCATGTCCACTCAGACACCTGCCATTGAAGCTGGCTGTAGGGCCCTTAGCCGTGGCTCTCGATCAGAACACCTATGAATGACTTCTGCATGGAATCCAGGCTTCCCCACAGACCAGGTGGCTGGGTTTCAAGGGTGAGTGTCCCAGGAAAGAGCCAGGGAGTAGCTATATTCCGTTTTCTGACTTACCTTGGAAATCACACAGTATCATTTCTTCCACGTGGTAATCATGAGCAGCAAGTCACTAAGGCTGGCCCGTATTTTTTTTTTAATGTTTTATTTATTTTTGAGAGAGAGAGAGAGAGACAACATGAGTGGGGGAGGGTCAGAGAGAGAGGGAGACACAATCCGAAACGGGCTCCAGGCTCCAAGCTGTCAGCACAGAGCCTGATGTGGGGCTCGAACCCACAAACCATGAGATCATGACCCGACCCAAAGTTGGACGCCTAACCAACCGAGCGCCCCTGGCCCGTATTTAAGGGGAGAGGAATGAGATTCCTCCTTTTGAGAAGAGTGTGAAAGAACTTCTGGGCAGGTTTTTAAACCATCACAACTGTTACTATTGTGGCCCTTAGGACACTCTAGCTTCTCAGAAGTGAGGTATCCCACTTCTTAGCCTATGGGCCCCCCTCTGCCGGAGGGCGGGGTCCATTGGATTCATTAAATCCCTCTCCCTCCCGGCTCCCCCCGTGACCCTAGGGTCCTGTCTGCTGCGGACTTCAGTAATGGTATAGAAGTGAATTTCTCTCTGACAGGAACAGGCTCTGGACATCCGTGCTCCACTGGGGATGCCCCTGTTGGTCCCGTAGAAACCGAGGTGAGGGACCCGGGCAGGGCCAGGAGGCTAAGGGCTTTACCAGCAGGACCACAACCCCAACGGCCTCTACTCATCCTGGGGTTGTGGTGACCACAAGGGCAAGGTCATGGCTGAAACAACCCCCTTACAAGCCTGCTCTGAAAATGGAATGGCAGATCACTGACTGGGTCAGATCACAGGCTCGTGATGGCATTTCTGTCTTGGCTTTAGATGTCCCGGTCTGTCCGATGGAAATAAGAGAAGGTCTGGGGTTGGGCGATTGGAATAGATGATCATAGTATTAAAGAGCTGGGCTAGAATCCAATTTCTTCTGGAAATGGTTGACAGGGTTGCAAGCTTCTCTAAGGAAAAAAAAAAAAAGCAGAAATCTCTTCCCTTATGTTGTGGACATGAATCCGTCTCACAGTGTCTTTGAAATCCACAGAGCTGGGATCCCAGAGAGGGGTGTCTGTGTGTGTGTGTGTGTGTGTGTGTGTGTGTGATATTTGGGGAGGACTTTTTCAGGAAAGACCCAGGAAAGAGAGACTCAGACAAACCTCCATGTCAATGGTGGGGGCAGAGAACCAGGGCTGGCCAGGCCGGGAGGGGCTCAGGAATGTGGAGGTGCAGAGCCGCCAGAGCCTCCAGGCCCCGCCCCTCAGCTGCCCCTTCCCGCATCCCTCGTGTCTCTGTGTGTCACATCTGGGTCGGGTCAGCAGTTCTGGTCAGACCTTCCAAGACAGCCCCTGGGGGCATCCCTGGTCTGAGCCTCAGTCATTTGTAAAATGAGCAGAGTTGTCAAGTGGGGTTCATGAATCTCATGGCCAGCAGGGACAATATTTTAGAGGAAATAAAAACTGCCTTGGGCCCATTTCCCCCCGGAAGCAGACCCGGAGACAAAGATCTGAGTAGAAGTTTTGCACTTGGGGGATGCCTGGGTGGCTCGGTCGGTTAAGTGTCCGACTTCGGCTCAGGTCATGATCTCACAGTTAGTGGGTTCAAATCCCGCGTTGGGCTCTGTGCTGACGGCTCAGAGCCTGGAGCTGCTTCAGAGTCTGTGTCTCCCTCTCTCTGACCCTCCCCTGCTCGTGCTGTCTCTCTGTCTCTCAAAAATAAATAAAACATTTTAAAAATTAAAATAAAAAAAAAAGTTTTGCACGTGGGATGTGGTCCCAGGACAGAGGCGGGGAGGTGGGAAGGGGGAGGAAACCAGCACAGGTGTGTCTGCTGTGGGCAAGCGTGGCTCATCCCGCTGGGCCTCCGGGATGCTGGGTGCAGCATGGCCCAGAGAGCCTCCCCGCGTGCCCTCTGCTTAGGGGCTGCCTCTGGGAACTGGCCCCTGGCACTTCGGCCCACCCTGTGGCCAGAGAAATACCCAGGGTTGAGCGTGTGTGTTTGCGGTGAGGAGCCCTCAGCACGCGTGGGCATGGGGAGTGCGAGAGGGCGGGGTCAGCCGCACACGCGAGCGACCTGTTAATGTACGTTTCATATATGGGAGCTGAGTGATGACTTCCGTGGAATCCCGTCGCCTCGTGACCATCATGGCTTTGTGGGCACACCTGTGCCCCAGGACTCAGCGGGCCGGCCCAGCTCAGCTCGTGTTTAGTAACGAGAGGGCCGTTAACTGTAGTTTGGCTCGCTAAGATATTTTCCACCTTTTCTGTGTTATGGTTTCTATGTGTCATATTTCCATTTTATTGGTATTATTAGGGGGTAGTGTGGCCCCCCATCATAAAGATGGATCCATAGTTCAAAACAGGTTCATCAGAGCAAAAGAGTACTGAAAATGGTAACCAAGGCACTACGATATAAAATGTGATCGCAGGGGCGCCTGGGTGGCTCAGTTGGTTAAGTGTCCGACTTTGGCTCAGGTCATGATCTCACGGTGGGTGGGTTCAAGCCCGCATCGGGTTCTGCGCTGACAGCCCAGAGCCTGGAGCCTGCTTCAGATTCTGTGTCTCCCTCTCTCTCTGACCCTCCCCTGCTCACGCAGCCTCTCTCTGTCTCTCAAAAAAAAAAAAATGTGATCACATATACCAGGGTAGATGACGGTGTTGAAGGAGATGATTTTACACAAGTAGAAAAAAAAAGTGTGAATCGGAAAGACCGATGGGGGAATGGATATCTGAAAATAGAATTTTGTTAGCTGGTAACGCATTTCCTCTAGTCCCTGAGGCATTGTCTATTATGAAACTTCGTCAACTAGTGGCGTGCGGCCCACTGAGACTTTTGCATCATCTTCACGTTTGGCCCTGTAAGCTAGTTAGAACACCAGTCAGACCTTCCCAGGATATGGGTAAAATAATCGTGGGCACGCGAGAATCGTGCATTTTCTGAGGACAGAGGAAAGATCGAAGCCAGAGAAGTACCATTAAAGTTGTGTCATTTACAGCGAAAACCAACACAATTCAAACCATGGCTTCTGAATAGAGTCATAGGCTGGTGGGGAGGGGGAAGGGGGGGAGCAGAGCAAGCTCTTGGCAAAATCACTTGATCAAACAGCACTTTGGGATGTCACATCAAATCAACGGCACGTAGGGTGAAAGAGTGACTTCTGTGTGCAGTGAGTGCCAGCAGACAATCGTCTCTGTTCTTGAATAAAGCCACTCGTGACAAGGCGTGTTCACTGTCGACAGAATGCATTCCATCCCTACTTTCTGGATAGCAGATTCCTGGTTTTGATCCATGCACCAACATCTCCGATCTCAGGCAATTAATTACAAGTAGTCTCACTCAGTCAGGGGCAGCGCATTTATTTTCCGTGTTCTCAGTCTCCCTTGCTGCTACCGGAGACCATGGAACCCTGTTCTGGCCAGTGAAATGTAAGGGACCGTGTGCTGAGGGTACATCTATGAAAGGTTTTGGGTTTGGGGAGGGGGAGGGGCAGAGAGAGAGGGGGAAAGAATCCCAAGCAGGCTCCACGGTGTTAACACAGAGCCCGACCAGAGACTCAGTCTCAGGAACTGTGAGATCATGACCTGAGCCAAAGTCAAGGGCAGGATGCTTAACCGACAGAGCCACCCTGGGGTCCCCGAAAGTTTTTTTTTTTTAATAAAATGGACATACATGCTGGTACTCCTCTTCTCCCTCTTTCCAACTTTTAAAAAATGTTTGTTTATTCATTTTGAGAGAGAGAGGAGGCTCTGAGCTGTCAGTGCAGAGCCAGATGCGGGGCTGGATCTCATGGTTGGGCTCATGAGCTCATGACCTGAGCTGAGATCCAGAGTCAAGATCCAGAGTGGGAGACCTAAGAGACTGAGCCTCTGAGGTGCTGCCCCTTTTACCAACCTAACCGTGGTCATGATGCCTGGAGCTGGGCAGTCACCTTGCACATATGAAGCACCCAGCGCAGGGTAGAGGCTGAGAGAGTTCTGGAGACATCAGCACTGACATCGTTGAATGTGAGCGACTGCCCCCTTCCAGCCTTCTTGTAAACTCCTCTATGTTCCACTGAAAACATCTCTAACGGGTGTACCGGGGATGTGTGAGCTTGTAAGGACGCAGGTTTGAGACAATAGAAGGGCACACATTGCCCAAGGCAAGAGGGACCACCCTTGTAATACCCTTAACATTCCTAAGGGCAGGCCTAGAAATAGAAGCTATAGGTAATCACTTATTGCTTAAGGCTAGTTACACCCTACTTGTGGGTCCTGGGTCTACTCTAATTGGTTAACACTCTAAATATTGTAATTGGATGAACCTGTTGTCAATATAATAATGATTGGATCACTACCTGTGTCACAATTTCCCGTAACTCCCCCTTCCCAAACTCATCAAAGCCCTACCGCACCTGTGTTCGGGGCTCTCAGCCTGGATCCACCACACCAGTAAAGTCTGTGAGCCCGAGTTTAGGCCCCAGCGAGCCTAAACCCGTAATAAAGCCCTTTGCTTTTGCATGTGTGACTCAGTCTCCCTGGCGGTTTCTGGTTTTTGGGGACGATAAAGAAATCTTGGGTCTTACAAGCTCTCCGCAGAGTTTCAGAAAGCACAGGAGGGAAATGTGCCTCATGGCTTTGTGTGCTACCTATCACTGAATTCCTTTGCAAGGTGAGAAGGTGAGATGAATGAGCTTCTGGGATCCAAGCGGGCTCAGCCACCAGAGAGGCTAGAGAATGAGATGGAGGCGTTCAGTCCCCAGGTTCCGGGTCTGGGAGTCACCCTGTGTTAGCTGTGCTCTTCAGCGGTGGGGGGTGGAGGTGGGGCAGGGGAGGGTGACCGGAGGTAGCCAGCCAGCTCGCTCACTCATTTCCCGCCTTCCCGGTGGCCATCCCCCTTCCCCTGCAGGCCTCACGGTATTGCAACATCCCCCGGGGCGCTCCTACTCCAGCCTGCCTGTTTGTAAATAGTCCTTGTAAACAAGCTTTCCTAAAATCATCCCGTTCTGAGCTCACCTTTATCAGATGGCATGCTGGCTGATCTGCCTGCATCAGTCCACAGATTTAAAAGAAGACACGCGCACGCGCAAACACGCAGCTGGCGTCAGGCCACCCACCCCACAGCCCTGCCGCATTTACAAAGACGGCTGTCAGGCCACGCGCTGCCTCCTGATCTCGATGTGTGTGTGAACACGAGGAGCCAGAGTCAATGCACTCCATTCACGGCGCCTCTGGCTGCGCCTCTTAAAATACTGCGCAGAGAAACGGGCAGCAAGTAAAAGACGGTGTTGAACAAAGCACGCCGGCTGCTGGGGAAAGAGATTCACGTGAGGGTCTGGAACAGGAGATGACAGACAGCGTCCCTTTGTGGCATTGGCAGCCCTTGGCCGTCCATGGCTAGCTCACGCGGCAGCTCAGCAACCCGTCCAATATCTTGATCGCCCTGAACCTTTGGCTTCAAGGCGAGACTAGGACCATTTTTCATGTTGAGGATAAGATATCAAGAATTTGAAGACAGAACTGGGGTGCCAAAGCTCAGGCTTTGAGAATCTGACCCTTTCCCTACATTTGAAGATTTTCTTTCTCTTGGCAGAGAAATAAATCGATAGAAGAGCAACCGCTAGACAAATTAGAAACAGACTATAAACTCTCAAATCATCACACGGGAAAATACAAACACATGGGTGCACATACGTGCATAGCAAAGAAAACAAAAAAAAAAGCACACTGGAAAACAAAACAGAGGAAGCATGAAAATAGAAAACGTAACCACGATAAGATGATGGAATTAAGACTAATACATCAGTTATCTCAACAAATGTAAATAGGATAAACCCACCCTTCTAATAGGAAAAAGATTCTCACGTTGAATCATAAAACAATCTCCCATTGTATGTTGTACAGAAAAGATGCATCTGTACCAGGATAACTTAGAAACCTGAAAAATGTGATATGAATTAAGTTATACAAGAATACAGAGCTGAGGCTGCAATTACCATCAGTCAGGGTTAAATTAAAAATGAAAATGTTAAATGAGACAAAAGGAAGCTGAACAGGAGAGAGAGCGGTACCTGTAAGAGTCACCTTGGGAGTCACCTTGGCATGGCGACCGAGCGGCCATTTTGCTGTGGGTTGGAAAAACACCGTGCACAGACGACCTCCCTGCCCTTCACCTGCAGACCTGGGATGTCCTGCCCTATTTAGAAGCAGCCAATCATGAAGCTCCAGCTTCCCATCACCCTGACAGACTAGGCAACCTATTCCATCCCGCCACACCCCTTATTTGATAATCTGCCCTCCCAAGATCAAACCCCTCACCCATCGCCCATAAAACCCCCCGGCCCATCGCCTATCAGGCGCGACTTCCCTGACTCTCCACTCCCGGAGTCACAGAGCCTCGCCCGGTAATCGCAGATCCCAATAAAGGCCTTCTTGCCTCCATAACCTGGCTTCCCTCTTTCCTTTCGTCTCTGCTTCCCTCCATTAAATCTTACAGTACCCAACATGAAGAATCTAGAATTCCCCATGTACCTAATAGCATAGCGTCAAAGTCAAGAATAAGATATGACCGTTAAGAACAAGGTACAGATAATGCGGGCAGAATCTGAATGGCGCACAAGAGCACATGTTAATCGACCCCATCAGCTCATGGCCTATCAAGAAACCAAGTGGTAAGAAGGAATGTGGAGAATCTGGATAGTAATTAAATATGATTGAATTTGAGAGGCCAAAAAAATCTCAGAATCCTAGTAAATACAAATCAACAATATCTCATAAGAATCACTCATCACGTCCAAGTCCGTGTATCTTAGTAATGCAAATGGTTCAATAATATTAGGGAATCTCTAATAAAATAGACCATGTGAATAGATCACAGGAGAACTATATAATAACTCAATAAATCCCTAAAAGACATTGACAAATATTCCACATCCATCCTTCCTGAAAACAAACAAAACCATAACAGACTAGCACAATTACGTATAAACGGTATGATTGAAAACCACAGGGGCGCCTGGGTGGCTCAGTTGGCTAAGTGTCTGAATTTAGCTCAGGTCATGATCTAGTGGTTCTCATGGTTTGGGCCTCGCAAAACATGGAGCCTGGAGCCTGCTTTGGATTCTCTGTCTCCCTCTCCCTCTGCCCCTCCCCCACTCACACTCTGTCTCTCACAAGAATAAATAAATCTTGGGGCATCTGGGTGGCTCAGTCGGTTAAGCATCCGACTTCGGCTCAGGTCATGATCTCACGGTCTGTGGGTTCGAGCCCCACATTGGGCTCTGTGCTGACAGCTCAGAAGCTGGGGCCTGCTTCTGATTCTGTGTGTCCGTCTCTCTCTGCCCCTCCCCTGCTCACATGCTGTCTTTCTCTGTCTCTCAAAAATAAATAAACGTTAAAAAAATTAAAAAATAAATAAATGAATTCCAAATGGATGCAGGATTTACATCTTTAGACCATAAAACTCTAGAGAAGACAAAAGGTGAATTTATAACATTAGGACAGGGAACACGACACATAAAACCCAGGATCCCTGATGTAAATACTTAAGAAATTTGACTTTATAAAAATTGTAGACTTCTGCGTGGTAAAACATACTATAAAGCAGGACCGAGTACGGCGTGACAGGCAGGACTCAGCTCCGTAATCCTCAAAGACCTAACCCTGTTTGAAATATGTCACAAATATAAACCAGCAGTTCAGAAAGAAACACAGTGGCTTATAAAGTCTCAACCTCACTCATAATGAGAGAAATGCTAATTAAGACAGTCAGGCATCTTCTTTGTTTCCCCTATCAGATTGGCAGAGATGGAAGTTCGATCACACCCAGTCAGTGCCAGGGAGAGTGGGGAAACGCCAGATACCCTGGAGAGTGAAATTGGGGCAACTTTGGGGAGGATGATTTGGCAGCAGCTGTCGAAATCCTTTGACCCAGAATTCAACTGCTCAGATTTTTTTTCATATTTACTTATTTATTTTGAGCAGAGGAGAGGCAGAGAGAGAGAATCCCAAGGAGGCTCCGCATGGAACCCTACATGGGGCTCCATCCCCCCGACTTGGCGATGGAGACCCTAGTGGAAATCAAGAGCCAGTAACCCAGCTGACTGAGCCCCCTTGCGCCCCTCAACTGCTCGGGTTTTTAACCCGCAGATTTCCAGTTTGGACAAACACGTGTTCCAGACCTTATTAGAAGACAGTCCCTTTTCCTGGGTTTTGCTTCCCACGGCCTTGGTGCAGTGGGTCCCAACCCCACTCTGTGCATCAGAGTCCGCTGGAGAGCTGGCAGAAGACAGGTTGCAGGGTCCCACCACCACCGGTCCTGGCCTAGTGGGTCTGGGGAGAACCCAGGAATCTGCATTTTTAAAAAATTCTTTATGTTTTTTATTTATTTTTGAGAGACAGAGAGAGACAGTGCGAGCAGGGGAGGGGCAGAGAGAGAAGGAGACACAGAATCTGAGGCAGGCTCCAGGCTCTGAGCTAGCTGTCAGCACAGAGCCTAACGCGGGGCTCGAACCCACGAACCACGAGATCATGACCTGAGCCGAAGCCAGACGCTTAACCGACTTGAGCCACCCAGGCGCCCCACAAATCTGCATTTCTAACAAGTCTGGGGTGATGCTGCTGCTGCTGGTCTGGGAGCCACCACCCCACGAGTGGTGGGGACTAGGCTGCAGGGATGGGGGCCTGCAGGGGTGCATCCCTTTGAGGGAGGAGGATGAGGCCAGGTGGAGAGGAGCTGGACTCCCTAGCCCAGGACTGGGGAAGAGGAGGGGGTGGAGGAGTGCGTGCCCTGAGAGGGACGTCTGAGTCGCCTAAGGAGACACAGCCTTCGTCCTTGTCTCCTGGTCACAAAGCCTTCTCCGCCCCCCGCCCCCACTCAGCTATCTCCATCGACCCTTAGGCTTGGGTGAGGAGCACACTAGCTGTGAGCGGACAGCAAGGCTCGGGGACCAGAGCCGGGCCGCCCTGGGCAAGGAAGGGCACCCCCATTCCTCGGACAAGCCTTGGAGGCGGTGGGGTTGGGGCGACGCACTGGAGGGTGCCCCACCTGAGGGAGGTAGTTCTCCTGGAGACTCACAGCTTGGACTTGATTTTGAAAAATAACATCTTTTCAAAATATGGTGCCAGGAAAACTGTATATTCACATGCAAAAGGGTGAAGTTAGAGTCTGACGTCACACCATGTATGAAAATTAACTCTAGGGGCGCCTGGAGGGCTCAGTCAGTTAAGCGTCCGACTTCAGCTCAGGTCATGGTCTCTCGGTCTGTGAGCTCGAGCCCAGCGTCGGGCTCTAAGAAATCTATAAACAGCTGAACCTGACCTGTGAGCCCCAGGGATCCCTCACTGGTCAGGAGGCAGACTGGCCTCCTGGTCGAAGGCTGAGGTCAAGGGCATCCTTTTCACAGCCGCTGCCCTCTGACTACCATGCTCTCCTCCTGCCCTGCTGCCATCCAGGCAAAACAGTGAAGTGAACCGACCCGAGGTTAGAACTTGAGTCTTTACATATGTACTTGTCCAACCACTGCCCAGCTCGGGATGCAGAACCTCTCCAGCATCCTAGAAGGCTCTCTTCTTTTTTTCAAAGTTTATTTATTGAGAGAGAGAGAGAGAGAGGGAGAGAGAGAGAGAGAGAGCGCACATGAGTGCAAGTTGGGGAGGGGCAGAGAAAGAGAAGGAAGGAGAAACAGAATCCCAAGCAGGCTCTGCACTGTCAGCACAGAGCCCGACGCAGGGCTTGAACCCATGAACTGTGAGACCATGACCTGAGCCAAACTCATCAATTAACCAACCGACTGAGCCTCCAGGCGCCCCTGCAGAAGCGTCTCTTATGGCCCTTCCCCATCAATACCCTCAAAGGTAATGTTATCTATCCCTGTTTAGTTTTGCTGTTTAAACTTCATATAAATAAACGGAATTACAGTTATTGCTCTTTTGGGCTTGGCTTCTTTTAGTCAATATATTGTTTGAAAGATTCACCCTGTCATCATCACACGGGGGCAGGCATTTGTTCCTTTTCATTGCTGTCTAACATTCCATTGCAAGATAAATCAGTTGGTTTCCATTGGTCCATCGGGCATCTGGGTTGTTTCCAGTTCTAGGCTGTCAGGAAGAAAGCTGATATACAATTTTTCTGAGTGTCTTCTGCTGGACACTAGCACTCCGTTTCCCTCCGGGGTGCACACTGAAAAATGGAATTGGAGGATCGTAGCGCTTCCCTTTGCCCAGCTGTGCGAGGCACCACCCCATTATTTTCCAAAGTGATCGCAGAGATCCACCCTCCCCCCCCCAAATGCATGATAGGTCCTCTTAATTCATGACCCATCTTGGCATTATTCTTTTTTTAATTTTTCTGACGGATCATTCCTTTTTAACTTTGAAAAATATTTATTTAAAACTAGTAATAGCTTTTTTATTTACCTAAAATGGGTGGTCCAGGGATGCTCAATGTTTGAGAAATTTTTTGGACTCTTGTTAAGGATTCAGAAATTCCCCTAGGACGTGTGGGTGTGTTTCTGCCTCTGTGTGTGCCCCAGTCACAGACAGATTTTACTCCAGACCCCACCCTCCTTGCCTTGGAAAGACCTTACACTTCCCCACGAACAGGAAGAGCTTAGTTGGGATCCCAGAGGGAGAGGTTTCCCATCACCAACAACATCTGGGGAACATCTGGCCAGCCCCTCCCAGGACAAGGAGACACTGCTGGAGAAAACACATCACTTACTAGATTACTTTTGTTCTCCTATATTTTCTCTTATTCTCCCCTTCCTTTCCTCCCCCCTCCCCAATCCCATCACCCATTGGGCTCCCTGCTCTAAGCCACCATTCAGGTCTTGACAACTCCCTGCCCTGGTCTCTGTCCCATCTGGTTTCTCCAATACACAGCCCAGCAGGATGCAAAGCTGGCAGCCTGCGAGACCCCCATTAACTCCAGTGTTCAACCCTGGAGCATCTTCTAGAAGTTAACTCAAGGCATGTTGAAGCTGGTGTGGTTCTCTGGTCCAGGGCCTCCATTTTACAAGTTGGAAGACTGAAGTTAAGAGAGAGAGAGAGAAAGAGAGAGAGAGAGAACTCCACTCCACTGTAGGTCATAGAAACCCCCTTTACTCCTGGGGACCTGACCAGAGGATTAGAGGCAGGAGGGAGGCGGCAGGGGAAGAAAGGATTCTTTGGAACCAAAAAGGTCTGCAATCATCAGCCACAGGGAGGGCAGGCCTGTCTGAGGGGGTGGCGGTGGGTGGGTGGCCACCTGCCCACATACCCTAGGGGCTGAGTCACCTCTAACAACTGACACCCAGCTCTGCAGCCTTTGCACTCCCTCCGGAGCTGTCTCAGCCACACCCATGGCTTCATCATACCGCCGTCCACTGCTGACCCTGCCGCGTCCACGTCCCGCCCAGCGCGCTCCTAGAGCCCCACGTGCACATCTACTAGGTAAACTTAACTTATTCAACTGGTACTTACTGAGCACCGAGGAGAGTCAGACACAGCCCGGCCCTCCGTCTACTCCTAGCCGACCCACCGGTAAACCACAGGACTGACTGCAAGGTAAGCGCAGGCTCCAGATGAGCATCTTAAGAAGTCTGGATCAGGATGAGGAGGACACAGACCCAAAACTGGTCCCTGGCAAACAGGGCTGCAGTGATGATCAGGACTGTGGGTGGGGGTGCAGAGAAAAGGCGGGAGAAACTCATGAGACAGAACAGAGTGCCTCATGTGTAACTTAAAACTACACACATCCGTATCAACCTTCCATGTACAATATATAAAAAGACACGTGCACGGATCAGAGAAGCGGAAATGGAGGAGGGGGGAGGGGTTGGGGGATGGGAGGGTGAAGAGAGAGGCTGGGCTGCAAAGGGGCCAGCGCCAGGCTATTTGGGCTTTGTAGGCCCCACAGAGTTGAGACTTCATCTTGAGGACACTGGGAACCACTGGGAGCCTGGCCCCAGCTGTCCGGACACCTACCGCCCAGGCCCCCAGCACACACCGCGGCGCACAGGACAAGGGCTACCTTCCTCCAACCTGCTTTCCTCCCATTTTTCTTGTCTGGAATGGTTAAGGGCACGCAGACCCCTCCAGCCCGCTCTACATAAGCACCTGTGGCTCAGGGGGGCCCCTCACCACCATCTCCACCCCAGAGCCGTCCAGGCAGGAGAGGTCACCGCCACCCCCCACCTGGAGGAAGGTAGAAAGGAATCCCGAGGGTTGGGCTAGTCAGAGACAGCATTCATCTAGGACAGTCGGAGAAAAACCCAGAATGCAGCGGGAGCCGGACTGGAAGGGGGGAGGGTCAAGCTCCCACGAAGGCTCCCTGGAGGAGGCAGTGCAAGCTGAGACTTTAAAGGTGATGAGATTCTGGTAAGCCGGGAGCCGGCGGGGGCCTTCCTGGCGGGAGGGACGGCCTGGAGCAAAGGTGTGAAGGCAGAAAGCCGCCAGGGACACGGGTGGTGGGTGAGCTTCGATCTGGGGTTGGGAGGAGGGGTGGAGGATGGTGTCTTGGCCGGGACTTACGGGAGGGGGGGGGCACGCACGCACTTCCCGCGTGCGGTATTACAGGGGGAGGTGAAGGCCTCGGCGGGAGCAGAGAAGGCAGTGGGCCGTTTTAAGTGGCTAGGGTCTGGCTCAGAAGAAATTCTTTTTTTGAGGGGGCGGAGGGATGAGATTGGGAGGGGGGACGTAGTGTCCAGGAACCCCCAGCTCTGTGGTTCTGCAGGGTCTCTGGTCCTAGGGCCGGGGTGAAGGTCGCGCCTACAGATTACCTCCTCCCTGCCTCCTTGCCCCCTCCCCCTCCCCCTCCCCGCCCAGGTTCAGCTCCAGTCAGTTTACTTTTCTGGCGCTTCTGGGGGTGGGTGGTAAGGAGGGCACAGAGGAAGGACGTTTCGATTGGACGACAGCAACTGCCTCAGGCAGGGCTGGGGTCAAAGCCTGGAGGAGGCCTCGGCTCCGCCACCGTCGCCGGGTGGCCTCCCGGACGCTCCGCTCTGCTCCGGGCCTCAGTCTACCCATCCGCGAACGGGGACCGTGTGGCGAGGTGGGGATCTTTGCAACTCAGCTCTGCCGGCTGGGAGCGTCGGCGGCTTGGAGAAGCTGCGGGAGGGGGACCGGGCGAGGGCGGCAGAGGGCCGAGGGCGCAGGGCGGTCGCGGCGTCTGCACCGGGTCAGAGTCCGCAGGGAGGCCCCGCGACCGCGGCTCTGTCTCCCCGCGGAGGGCGCGGGGAGAGGCGGTGCCTACGGGACTCGGAGGAGGTGGTGGGGAGGCGGGGCTGCCGGGCGGGGGTGGGGCCTCCGGGCGTGGGGGACAGAGGCCGGGCGGGAGGGAGAAGGGGCTGCCGGGTGGGGGCGGGGCCTCCGGGCGTGGGGGGCGGAGGCCGGGCGGGGAGGAGGTGGGGCCGCCGGGCGGGGGCGTGGCCCCTGGGCGTGGGGGCGGAGGCCGGGCGTGCGTCAGCGCGGCGAGCCCCGGAGTTTTCCACTGACGCGGAGGGCGGAGCGGCGGGCGGGGCCGGGCGCCGCCAGTCTCCCGCCGCCGCAGCCGCCGCCGGACGCTCAGAGCGAGGGGCGGCTGGGCAGACTGCTGCCCGGCGGAGCGCACGCGGGGTCGTGGCACGGGGGGCGTCCCCGGCCGGGACGCGGGTCGCATCGGTGCCCTTGGCGAGCGTCCAGATCGCAGGTGAGCACTGAGAAGCCGCGGGTCCGTCTGTCTGGGACCTTGGGGAGGGGGCGTCCTGCGCGGGGGGCTGCGCCCCTCCGGTCCCTGGCCTCTTGTCCTCCGCCTCCCTGAGCGGGGCACCGGGGAGGGGGCGGCCGGGACGGCCCGGCCCGGCCCCTGACTGCGCGCCTGGCCGGCGTCCGGGGAGAGGAGGCGGGGAGGCGAGAGTGGCAGGTTTTCCGCTCCCCTCCCCCGCGCCACCGAGGGTACCCCTAGAAGTCGCGGCGCCCCGAGCTCAGCGCGGGTGACGGTCGAGCCAAGGTCGGCGCGGGTGGCTAGGTGACGGGGTGCGCGCATCCACGGGCGAGTTTCCTTTTGACCCAGTTGCCTGAGAACTTTTCAGAAGTTCCTCGCGTGGCCGGAGCAGGTGACATTTGTCGCCTTCCTCCTCGGGCTCCCCCCGGGGGCGGGCGCCAGGGCTGCGGCGCGTGCCGAGCCCGGCGCCCCCGGCCAGCAGGGGTCAGGGAGGGAGTGGAGGGAAGAGCCAGAAGGAGTGAGGCTCCGTGAGTCACGGACCCCGGGGGGAGGGAGGCGGAGGGAGGAGGGATTGTGTCGTGCGCTCACCTGTTTGTCAGTCACCGTCACACGCGGAGGCCACCGCTGTGAGTCACGGGCGCAGCCCCGCCGGACACCCGCGGGCACACGTAGGCGCGCTCCTACGCACTTCTCCGTTCCCCAGCACGGCCTTCCTCCGGGTCCTCAGTTTCTCCCCTCCCCGGAGGGCCCCCCCCGCAGGCACGCACCCTTGGATGCCCGAGCCACAGCAGCCGTCACACACTTAGTCACTCCTGCTCCCTGGCACAGTCACACGCGTGGCCCACACTCCTGACACTGGAGGAGCCCGCCCCGGCCCCGCGGCCCACTCCGCACCTCCGCTCCCCGGCCTCACAGCCATCGGGACGGGGCCTCCTCCGCTCGCCCCCGGGCCCTTGCCATCACAGACCTCTGCCACCTCCGCGTCCAGAGTTTTGCAGGTCTGGTGCCGTTTCTCCTCCGCCCTCGCCGTCCTGTCCTCTTTCACCTACCCCGGGCACCGGCCCAGCTCGTCACACCCCCTCCGGTCCGGGAGGGAGCCGTCTTTTTAAAATGCAAATCTGGCTTTGTCAACTCCCTACTTCAACCCTGCTGCGGCTTCCTGTGCCCTGGGGCGAAAGCCTGCCGGCCGCCCGGCTCTCGGGACCTGCCGCGGGATGCCCCTCCCCCTCCCCACCCGGGCCCTCCCGCCCAGGCCGTGCCCCCCTTGGAGCTCTTTCTACCTCCTCTGCTCCCGGCTCCTGCCCTGCCTGCCTCTGGCCTGGCGCCCCAGCACTCACCTCCGTTTTGTAACGACACATTCCTTGCCACCAGATTCAAAAGCTGGAAGACACTAGCTGCAGCTAGTGTAGGTCTTGGTCTCCCTGTGTGCCCAAGTGCCTGGCACAGTGCTTGGCATAGTATAGGAGCTCGGTAAATATGTGTTGAATGAATGAATGAGAAGGAAGGAGGCCTCACTCGGGGGAGGAAGTGGTTGCTGTCAGGTGCAGTTTCTCTTCTGAAGGAGCAGTTGCCTTCTGTAGCCAGGCAACATTTGGCACCTGCCCAGTGCCAGGCCCGGGAGGCCAAGGCTGAGGAACTGTGCCCTCCTCCCGGATCACTTTCAGAGGGGTGGGGGGAGGGCTGTGTAAGGCTTCCTGTCCACCCTGTCTGTGCTGCCCAGTTGTGTTTCTGGCCAGTCCTGGTGAGGGCCAGAGGGACTCCAGGTGCCTTCTCCTTGTCGCAGGAAGTCGTACCTGAGTTGTGTGACCCCCGGTGTTAGGGGTTCTGGCCTGCCTGAGGCCTGGGGCTCTGAGGTTAAAGGACACATACTTCAGATTCCCAGAGGAGGACCCTCTCCCCGAACGGCTGTGGCTGGGGGCTGGGACTCTGAGTGGCACAGAGAAGTTGATGTGACTTCCCAGAGGCCCTGAGACATTACCCTGACCCCCAGGAGCCTTTGTTGGCCTGGTGCCCAGGCTGAGGTGGCCTTCCCTGGAATCACAGTGTGGCCTGAATGTGTAGGTAGTTGTGGGTAGTAGAGTGGGGAAGCGTCACCCCTTCATCCGAGCTGTCAGCTCCGGTGTGTGGTGACAGGAGGCTGTCCCGGCTCTCCGAGCCCAGGCAGGTCCCGGAAGAAGCCTGGCTCTCTGGAGTCAGGGCCTGTCGGGGGCTCCTCCGGGGGCGTGGTCTGTCTGAGTCAGCTCCTGGGAACCGCTTCTCCTTCCGCCAGGACCCGAGGAGGGGGCCGTGTTCACCCTGGGAACAGTGCCATGGTTGGGATCCTGATTCCTGGGGAGCTGCTGAGGGCCCCTCCCCCCCCTCTGACTCACTGTCTGACACTTTTCTTGGACTCTTTCAGTATCTTTCATTCCTTTTTCTGACTTGGCCTGTCCTTGTCTCTGGCTGAGTCTCATCCCCTGCCTCTGCCTCTCTTCTGCCTCTGGATTCCCAGCGCGGACAGGGACGCACAGAGATCCAAGGGCTGTTCCCCCTCCCTCCACCCCAGAGGAGCGTCAGGGCAGAGACGGGGGCTTCATGGGTCTGCACATCCTGCAGGGGTGGGGGGTTCACCGCTGGGACCTCACCTGTGTCCCTGTTTCTCTGTCTGCAGCCTTGGAGCGTCCAACCCCCTCACCTTGAGTTCCAGTTCTGTAGACAGGCCTGAGGCAGAGCCGGGCGTCCTGCTTAAACCTGCTTCCCTGATATCTATTTGTTTGCTTCTGAGGTGCCTGTGCTGGCACCTGTCTGCAGCCCGTGCTTCTAAGTCCCTTCTGTACTCAAACCCTCTGGCACAGGCTGGGGGATGGGCATGGCACCCCCCACCCCCCAGCTAACTGACAGGACCAGGAGATCACACGGAGCAGTCACCCCCCCCCCCCCAGAGGTCCGCCCCTGCTAGTCCACAGGTGCCTTCTCTATGCCAGACTGCTCTAGGCTTGGGCACAGTAATGGCCAGGTGGAGAGGAGGGCGCGGCGGTGACCGGAATAGGGGAATCTTGGGGCCCGTGGGAGCCCAGAGAGGCGTGTAGTCAGGAGTGAGGGGTGGAGGTTTCAGGGAGGCCCTCTTGGAAATGCCTATTAAAGGAGAGAGAGTGAGGCTGGGTTCCAGCTTGTGCAAAGGCCAGGAGGCGGGCAGGTCATGGCAATTAGGGGAACTGCAAGTTCAGCAGGAATATGGTGGGGGGGGGGGTGAAGAGGTG
>PJEM01012076.1:0-49438 GCA_004023845.1 Helogale parvula
TGGGAATTAACATCACAGTACCCAGCTTTACCATCCTAATTTCTTATGTCTTTATCCTCGCTAGCATTCTTCATATCAAATCTGCTCAAGGAAGATCAAAAGCCTTCAGTACCTGCAGCTCTCACATCATTGCTATTTGTCTTTTCTTTGGGTCAGCAGCATTCATGTATCTTAAATGTTCTTCTCCTGGGTCTATGGACCTTGGGAAAATTTCTTCGGTTTTCTATACTAATGTGGTGCCCATGCTTAATCCCCTGATCTATAGTTTGAGAAACAAGGATATCAAAGATACATTGTGGAAAGCCTTGTTTAAAATCCAAAGGAGAAACATATTCTGATTAGAAATTATAATATAAAGAAATTCAATATTTATTAATGATTTTTTATGTATAATTATTTTTGAGAGAGAGAGAGAGAAAGAGACAGAGTATGAGCAGGGGAGAGGCCAAGAGAGAGGCAGACAGAATATGAAACAGGCTCCAGGTTCTGAGCTGTCAGCACAGAGCCAGACTCACGAACCAGGAACTGAATGAAATTGGACACTTAACTGACTGAGCCACCCAGGCACTCCAAGAAATTTAATTAAAAAAATTTTTATTATGATTTTCAAGAAGAGGCTTTGATCACTATCAATGTTGGTTTCTGCAGCTTGTGTTATCTGTGTTTTAGTAGACCTATCTTATCATTTCTCTTATAGCTACTTTGCTTTATTATTTGCTTCTGTATTTCTGTACCTGATACCAGTTTACTAAATAACTAATAACATGTTTATAAAAAGAAAAAATATACTGACTCTTTTCTTTTCATACTGTTTCTGTCTCTGAGCCATTCCTAATCTGAACAAAAATGATACATTTCATAAGTCACAGAAAGTTAAAATTACATTTTTCTCTCTTAAACACAGAAGTGCCAAATACTAAAAGAAATTCTTATTCTTCCTCATATTCTTATTGCTATAGGCAGGAGAATTCAATGAAATGTGTTCATTACAAACTGTGTATATAGCCTAAAGTATAATCAAGTTCCCTGATATTTTCCTTTTGTTCTGTTTTCTTACCAACTTTTCCTTATTATTTTGTTCTTTCTCATTCCCTTTGAAAATAGCAAAATCCATTCTACACACCACCAGCTTTTGAGAGCCTCAAAGAGTCCAGTTCATTTAAACTGAAGTGAATCCATATATTGGCAAATATAGCATTAATATGTATGATAAAAGGAATAATACAAATGTATCTTAGGATCCAAATATGGGGAATGACTGGAATATGACTATAGTCTGGTGTTTATCACTTAAAGGAAAATATTGGGAGAAACCTATCAGACATAGTTTTACTTACTTAATGAAGTTTATAATGAAAAAAGGGTATTCGTTTATAATAATAAATTTTATTTCTAGCAACATTTTGTGAGCTTCCTTAAACCGGTGTCTTAGTCCATTTGCACTGTTATAATAAAATACCACAGAATTAGTGCCTTATAATCAACAGAAATTTATTTCTAACAGTTCTGGAGGCTGTAAGATCAAGATCAGGGTGCCAGCATGCATGGGTGAGAACACTTTTTTAGATCACACACCTCTCATTATATCCTTACATTTTGGAAGGAACTAGTGATTTCTATTGAGATTTATTTATTTGTTTATATAAAGTTTATTTTTTTATTTTGGCGGGGGATAGAAAGGGTGGGAAAGAGTCAGAGAGAGGGACAGTGAGAGAATCCCAAGCAGGCTCCATGCTGTCAGCCCGGAGCTTGACTCAGGACTCAAATTCATGAGCCATGAGACCATGACCTGATCTGAAATTAGGCATTGGAGGCTTAACTGACTGAACCACCCAGGTGCCCCTCTTCAGAACTTCTTTAAAAGGCACAAATCATATTCATGAGAATTCCATTGTCATGAACTAAGTAACTCCCAAAGGCCCCATGTCCTAATATCATGTTTGGGGGTTAGGATTTCAACATTTGACCTTCACACTTTGTCTCACCAATAAGATAATAAACATTTAAAGTAGATGCTGTTTCCTTTAATTTTGGTATCTCTCAATGTTTTTCTCACTAGTATATTTAGATATATTGGGAGGACAAGAAATGTTTGTTGAACTGGATTATCTTGCTTGTATAACAACAATAATAAGTTTATTGCTAAAACAATAATTAATAAAATATACTAAAATAACAATAAATAAATCAGGAAGAACACTGGAATGTATTTTGCTTTGGGGAGTAGATTGTGGCTGTCATAGAGAGGAGCTGGTCAGATGCTCTTCAAGAGAACATCGTTGACTGATAATCTATAGTTGATATTCCTTTGGATTCACCATTATGTTCAAGCAGAGTCCATGCTCACTCTGAGATGTGCCCAACCAAAGGCTTAGCATGATGGGTCATACAGGAGCTGGGCAATATCTGTGTAACACAAGTATCTTCTGGTAGGCAGTCTTTGCTTAGGGACTTCTATTGTCCTAACAAAATTTTTAGAACTGCTCTGTAGTCACGTTTTCCTACCCCATCCTTCCTTCTCTTTCTTCTTTCTTAGGCATCAGGGTTTCAACCCAGTCTGAAAGCCTTTGTTTCTCTCCTTCCCATTTTATCCTTCTCAGGCATTTATCACAATAAATGTCTTGCAGGTCTAATTATTTCCTTTCATCTGCTTCTTGGGGAACTCTAGATGACATGGAAGATTTACACTAACTGATTTTACCACTTAGATTTGGGCTCTGGTAATGAGGACAGATTGATTTTGTTATAAAGATAGATAAGTCATGGTACAGCATAGAAGGTTCAGAGAGAAATCCTTACTTATACAGTTAATTGATTTTTGACCAAGAAGCAAAGTAAATCTATGGAGACAGGAAAGCAAATTGGTGCTGGAAATACTATTCATGAGAAAACAATTAAATGATCTCTACCTCACACCATATACAACAATTCATTTCAAATATATCAAGCCACACATATAAAATTTAAAAATAAATCTTCTGAAAAAACATAGGAAAGTATGTTGGTGTAGGCACAGATTTCTTAGACATATTTGAGAAAGCACTACATTCAAAAGCAAAAAACAAAGATAAAACAAACTTCATTAAATTAGAACATCTGTTTATCAACAATATATTCATAGGGAAGCCACACACTTGAAGAATGTTTGCAATACATATACCTGACAAAGGTATTGTAATCATAATATATAACAAGTTAAAAATTAAGAGATACCTCAATAAAAAGACTATTTCATAAATGGGCAAATGATTTGAAAGACACATCCCAAAGAAAGGCATGCAAATGGCCAGCAAGTACATGGAAATGTGCTTAACTTTCTGCACCTCCTGAGATGTGTGGTCAGTAGCTGGACAACACTCCCTTGGCAGCTGTGTTATGGTCCCTTGCTTCATTGCATGGGCTGTGCCCCTGAGAGGCTTAAGCACTTGTCGGGTTTCCGTTCATCCAAACACCAATCCCACAGAACTCCCTCTCTGAGATTCCAGAATCAACTTATTCTCCCTTTTTCCATGTGTGCCACCAATTGTGAAAATGGCGATTTTCTGTAATTTAATAGTATTTATATATATGTTTTTTGTAGTTTAATATTTTCTCAGCTTAATAGTCTTTATATTTTCCAACTTTTTTCTCTTTCCACCTTGCAGTATCTGTATAAACCAAACAATTCTTTGTTTTAAATATACTCTATAGGAAGCACATATTATTACATTTGTTTTTCTGACTGGACCTTGTCTGATATGAGTACCTCATTTTATATTATTTTGATAGATTGATTTTCTTATGTTAGGAGGCATTGCCTTATCCAATCAGCACATGCCAAATCTCAATGGCAGTGATTAGTCAGAAATAGGCATTTGACTTGTCTTTTCTGCCATAACTATTTCAAACATTTTTCTTTTCTCCCTAGAGTTACTGAGTTGGTAAGATCAAATCTATGGATTTTGATGATTCTCTTTTCACTACATGGGGGGAACCCATCTGAGATTAAAACAGAGTAGAATTAAACAGAACAAAAAGTGGGAAGAGAGACATACACATGAAGGACTTAGTCCCGTCCAGTCACACAAGAAGCCGTGTGCATCCTCAGCTTAACCAATGTCACACACTCCTGTGTTACAGGCTGGTTTACCTAGATAGATTTGACTTGAATTTCTGTCACTTAATTTGAAGAAGTCTTTATGTACCCTGTACAAAATTGTATATAGCACACATACCACACAATTATATATAGTGTAGTGGTATAGTAAATCAATTTTGGATTCATAGACACTTAAATATGAATCTTTCTCTGGCAGTTGCTGTTTTGAGTTTGCAACAGCAACTAACCCTGATGGAGAGGATGGGTGTAAAGGTGAGATGAGGGAAGGCGGATAAAGAATTTAGCACTACGACTGGCTAACAATAACTAATAGTGGTACAAATCTCAGTTTCCTTGGTTATCTCTCTAATCATACTAAGAAGTCATAGGGTCAAGGCTTATACCTCATTCTGTTTGTGTTCACTCTGTCTTGTAATCTAAATGCTCAAAAAATTGTTTATTAAATGAAATGAATCTGTAAAATCTCTAAAATAAAGAGAAAGTCTCTTTACAGAGTTTTAGCCCTCATGTACCATCTACTTTGGGTAAAATATGACTGATCAAGACCTGGAACATTAAACTCCAGGCTCCAGGTTCCTGTGGACTTAGTATGATCCTAGAAGTATAGTGAAAGACTCTGGTTAAAAATGGAAGACAATGTAAGTAACTTGTCTCTATTTCTTCATGACACTCATTAATGTGACCAAAAAAATGGGTTAAATGGCATTAACTCAGATAATTTATGATTATAATCACATATCGGTAGGAATTAGGAATAGAGAGCGAGAACAGAATGTTCACAAATGTACAGTGATGAAAGGAGGTAGAAAAGTTCCAAATTCTTATCTTCTATAGGAGGCCAGGTTAGAAAACCATTAGAGTAATATGAATTTGAGATAAAGAGAGAATACAGAAGCTGTCTAAGAGGGAAGAGACCAAACCTTTCAAAGAGGTGGATTCTCTGGGACTTGGAGACTGGATGAAGATGGCAAGTGGGAGGAATTGCTTCAGTTTAGTCTGTAGATTAGTTGCCTTGGATTATGGTGAAAATAATATAGAAAATTATGACCTGGAGTAGGAGCAATGGAAATCCTAAGAAAATGCTAACTTCAGTTTTGGGAACTTTGAGCTGTGGTACATAACTAGCCATAAGATAGAACTTTCTGAAGGGCACATATGGAAGAAGTCCTATACACACACACACACACACACACACACACACACACACACACACACGCACACAGATCTACATATGGATCTGCATTTCTCAAAATGAGTGATTTTGCCACACAAGGGACACATGCCAATGTCTGGAGAACATTTTAATGGTCACAACTGGTGCTGGGGATACCACTGGCTTCTAATAGGTAGAGGCCAGGGATGCTTTCATCCTATAATACGTAACAAGATGGCCTCTCAATAAAGACTTACTAAGTCCAAAATGTTAGTAGTGCCAAGGCCGAAAAACCTTGATATAATGAATATGGATTGGAAACAGGGGAGGGGTACAAACACTTATCAGGCTTCTTTTATGTGTCAGGCATATTTCTGATACTTTATATGATTTAGCCCATTTAATCCTCACAACAACCCTAGGAGATTGCTCTTTACTAAACTCATTTTATAGATATACATAGGTGTAAGTAGATATAAAAATATGCATACAAGGGCCAGAGAAGTTATAGCTGCCTTTGGACTCATAGTTAAGTATTTTAAAGCCCACATTTAAACTCAGTCTGACTTGGGGGCCCACTCCCACTCTCTCAACCACTTTGCTAGAACATCCCTTTACAGAAGTGAGATCCACAAGCATGGACAGGGGTAAAGCTATGATTTAATATTTTACTTCTGTGATCCCAGAGGCTTTAGGAAAATACCAGAAATGGCAAGTGACCATGCCCAGATTTTCCTCTTAGAACTGTGCAAAGACTCCAGGGGATGATAGAGGAAATGACGTACTTCCTTCCTCTGAATTGGGGGTTAAGAATTTCTATTGTGAAATTATAAACTGAGCTGAACATTGCATCTCAAGGGATCCAATGTTAGATCTATGACATAGGATGTAAACATAGGTTCAATAATGTCTATCCTCAGTGGACTCATTTGACTGGGAAGGAAATAATGAGGGAGAGAGTAAATCTTCTGTGCTTCTAATCAATTTTCCCAGAACTACAAATCATGGAATAGATTCCCACTTGAGTCAAATGATTGTTTGGGAGCTCAAATAAGATTGTTTTCCTCCCTGGAAGTCAAGAGGACTTCTGGGCAAATTCTTAAGTAGAGATCATGGCCTGATCTCCAGGATACCTCTTTTAGCCTGTCAAAGACCTACGGTGTGCTGACAGATATTGCGTTTTTCCTTGTCGGAAACTTTGACCCCTCAGGACTGTAGAGTCAAATGTCCTTACGGTTCAGCAGCAATGAGGCCTCCAGAAAAATAAAGGTGAGAATTGAGTTACATTTGTCTGGATAATTTCCTCTCAGACTCCAAACTGCATAAATCAAGGGTTGTGGGGAACAACACCAATTTATTAATTTATTGCTCTCGTCAGCCCTAATCCTGAATGGAGACTGGGGATAAGGGACGAAATGATGTACAGACATTGGGGGTTTACCAGCATTCTTTCTGCATAAACAACATGAGTGGAAGTAGAGGAGAAAATGAGGAATCATTCAGAATAATCATAGGAAGTCTTTCTCCTTGGATTCCTTGCATGTGTCTTTAGTTAGCCTTGCGTCCCTCTGGGGACAAAGAGTGAATCCATTGTTAATGTCACCTTCTACCCCTGTTCCTGCAGGTCATACCTGTGAAGCAAATGGCTGTGGAAAATGACTCCTCTGTGACTGAGTTTATCCTTATGGGTTTAACAGACCAACCAGAATTCCAACTACCTCTGTTTTTTCTGTTTTTGGTGAACTATGTGATCACACTGGTGGGCAATTTGAGCTTAATTAATTTAATTTGCCTGAATTCACACCTTCACACCCCCATGTACTTTTTTCTCTTCAATCTGTCCTTTATTGATCTCTGTTATTCATTTGTCTTTACCCCAAAAATGCTGATAAGCTTCATTTTAGAGAAGAATATCATCTCCTTTATGGGATGCATGACTCAGCTATTTTTCTTCTGCTTTTTTGTCAACTCTGAGTGCTATGTGCTGACAGCCATGGCCTATGATCGCTATGAGGCCATCTGTAAACCTCTGCTGTACACCGTTACCATGTCCCCTCAGGTCTGTTCTCTGCTGATGTCTAGTTCATATGTGATGGGTTTTGCTGGTGCCATGGTCCACACAGGGTGCATGATCAGGCTGATCTTTTGTGATTCCAATGTCATTGACCATTACATGTGTGACATCTTCCCCCTCCTCCAGCTCTCCTGCAGCAGCACCTATGCCAGTGAGTTGGTGATCTCTGTTATTGTGGGCTTAGTTGTCATTATATCTAGCCTCGTTATCTTTATTTCTTATTTTTTTATTCTTTTCAATATCCTTCACATCCCTTCAGCTCAGGGTTGGTCCAAAGCCTTCAACACCTGTGGCTCCCACATGATAACTGGTGGCCTGTTCTATGGATTTGGGTTGCTCACTCATGTCAAGCCATCATCTCCTGGGTCTGTGAGCCAAGGGAAATTTTTCTCAGTGTTTTACACCAATGTGGTGCCCATGCTCAACCCTTTCATTTATAGCCTGAGGAACAAAGATATCAAACTTGCTCTGAAGAAAACCCTGAAGAGAATTACAAACTGAGTAGAATCATCTAGACCTCCTTTACTATGTCTTATTGTCTCCTCTCTGGTCTTCCTCATCTTCTTCTTATTCTTTTTTCCTTCTCCTTACCTTTCTAAAGTCTTCTGGGCAGGATTTCTACTTTAGTTTCCCTTTCTTCCTCTTGTTACATAATGTAACTATGTGGGCATATTCTTGGACTTGAGGATCATCCTCTGTTACAAGGTGACCCCAAACTGGTCTTTATTCCCCATATCAATTGGAGACACAAGGCTAACCTTTCCTGTATAAGGATAACTCTACCTATTATTTTTTTCTCTTGTCTTCCCCATCCAAGGTAAACCATCAGGTAGTATGCTATCTTGCTAGTTCATTTCTTTTTCTTTCACCTCCTCCTCCTCTTCCTCCTCCTCCACTGCCGCCACCTCTTCTTCTCCTTTTCCTTCTTCTTCTTCACTTTCTGAAACAATTACACAGAGAACTTCCCTGTTTTGAGGGTTTTATTACCTATGATTACATTAAAACAGAGAAGTCATGAGGAAAATTGTGAACACAATAAAGTTGTAAAAATTTCCAGAAATTTTCAGGGTTCTTTTGGTAATGGTTCTTGTTCTGGATTTTTAGTATCATGTATGTAATGGAATTGAATACCTTGTTGAATCTAGCTTCTTCTTTTATTCTTGAGGATGCTTGGGAATGAAGGAGCCATGCTACTCTGCCCACATTTTACAATCCCCACTAATAATGAATACCTCTGTTTATGTTGTGGTCAACTGATTTTTGGTCATAAATAAAATTGAAATTACCATCAATATGTCTATGTATGCATGGTTTGTGATTGTGATTAAAAATCACACAGTAATATTCTTGGCTACAGAATAGGGTGTCATGTGCAGTGTCAAGATTCTTTGCCTAACTACATAACAAGGATTTCCTTTTGCAAAAGAAGATTTGTTTCCTGCTTTCAAAAGACAAAAACATATGGCAGAAACCTTGCCCTACTGGGATTTTTTTTCAATATGTAAATTTGACTCCTCCCTTTGGTCTCTTACAAGAAAAATTAAATCTGTGGTCCATATGTGTGCCACATTCTTTATAAATTGTATTAAAAGAAAAGTCTCTTTATCCTGTTCTTGGATGAGGAAATAGTTATGTGACTTGCTGATACACATAACAGTGCAGAGCCCAGTGTTTTAAATCCACTGTGCATCTCACAGGAAATGGAAAGGAAGAAAGGAAAATTATGAAGAAAGAAGAGAACTTCTGGAATGTTGTTCTAGAATGAGATTGAAAGTGGTAATTTTCATGGGAATAATGTCCCCAGCCACGATGCCTGTCCAAAAGCAATTATCTACAAGGCTTTGACACCCAATTAGAAAACTGCATCTGTCCCTGGAGAAGTTTGATTTTAAAGTGAGGTGACAGGGTGAGTTACAAAGATGTCATTACAATCTTTTTATGACTGTGATCATCCTGGAATAGTGAGGCTGAGGAGTTTGGGGATAAGCCTTCCTGGTGAGGCATGCCACAATTTTTCAGAGTATTATGTATATTTTAACAAGCCTGTTAGATATTATGCTATCTGTTGAACAAGAAAGACTGCTTTATAATAAATATAGTGGAAAATAGGGCTCTCCAAAATTTTCCTTTTTTGTGTGTAACTCTGAGGATAAACTACTTTGAATGATTTTAAGGCCAGATATTTCTCAGGGGGTATATCCTAGTCAGGGAATATAGTAGATTATCTCTGTCTTTTTTATGTTTATACAAAAATATCATGAGGTTTGAGAAGTTCTAAAACATTAGTTTGTAAGAATAGCTTTATGAAATAATTAATGCTTTTAGGAACTTTACTTAAACCAGATTAAAATTATTGTTACAAGATGTGGCTTGGTCAGTTAGGTGTCCAACTCTTGATTTCAGGTCAGGTCATGATCTTGCTGTTTGTGAGATCAAGCCCTGCCTTGGGCTCTATGCTGACAGACTGAAGCCTGCTTGGGATTCTCTCTCTCTCCCTCTCTCTCTGCCCTTCCCCTGCTCACACTTTTGTACTTTCTCTCTCTCAAAATAAATAAACATTAAAAAAACCCTACAAGAATAGATAATCAGGGAATTATATTTAGTATACTGTCTACCACACTGTAATAATTTTTATTTATTTTTGCAAGGAAGAGAGAACATGAGTAGGGGAAGGTAGAGGGGTGGGAGGATATAAAGCAGGCTCCAATGCCATCAGCTCAAAGCCTGATATGGGGCTGAACTCACAAACCGTGAGATCATGACCTAAGCCGAAGATGGGCAATCAACCAACTGAGATACCCAGGTGCCCCATTGTCATAATTTAAAAAAGCAAACAAACAAAAACTTTTACCCCACAAGTATACCTCATACCTGCTTCTGTCCTTCTTTCTCTACATCCATTAAAGGCCCTGGTTAAATTGTTGGTTTGAATTAGGCTCTAAAGCACATGTTTTTAGAGGGGGAGCGGCAAGATGGCGGAGAAGTAAGGAGCCCCATTACCTCCATCCACCCACAATTATCAAGCTGAGAAGAATTAAAAAGCCACAGCTCTCTGATCTCCAAGAATGGAAGTGTGCGGACAGACCCCTTATCGACAGCAGTCTCATGGTTGCCTGAGGGAGTGAGGGCAAACTGGGACTGGAGACTTTAGGGGAGGGAGCACCGGCTCAGACTCCGGAGACAAAGCACCCAGAGGCTTGGCTCTGGGCCCGCTGAAACATGTGTCCCCAGATGCACAGCTCCTAGCCAGGCGGGGCGGCTGAGAGACTGGGGCGGACATGTCAGCAGGAATCAGCAGGGCACGGGGCGTGAATAATAAGTTGGAGGCTACCAATGCACGGATTGAAGAAGCAGAGAGGAGAATAAGTGAATTAGAAGACACAGTTAGAGCAAAAGAGGAGACTGATAAAAACAGAGAGAAAATGATTCAGGAGCATTAAAGGAGAATCAGAGACCTGAGTGATACAATCAAATGAAACAATGTCCGTATCATAGGAGTTCCTGAAGAGGAAGACAAAGACAGAGTGCTTGAAGGCATGCTAGACCAAATTATACACGAAAATTTCCCCAATCTGGGGAAAGAGAAAGACATTGAAATTCAGGAGACATACCAAACTCCCCTAAGACGTAACGTAAACCGACCTTCAGCACGACATATCATAGTGAAACTGGCAAAATATAAAGACAAAGAGAGACTTCTGAAAGCAGCTAGGGAGAAAAGGGCCTTGACATACAAAGGGAAACCTATCAGAGTGGTTACAGACTTATCTACTGAAACTTGGCAGGCCAGAAAGAAATGGCAGGAAATCTTCAATGTGATGAACAGGAAGAATATGCAGCCACGAATTCTCTAT
The DNA here is from genome assembly GCA_004023845.1 of Helogale parvula. Lineage (NCBI taxonomy): Eukaryota > Metazoa > Chordata > Mammalia > Carnivora > Herpestidae > Helogale > Helogale parvula. Next base: position 11,181 of record PJEM01012076.1, read on the forward strand.
CCAGTGAGCCTGTCATTCAAAATAGAAGGAGAGATAAAGGTTTTCCCAAATAAACAAAAGTTGAGAGAATTCATCACCACCAAACCAGCCCTACAAGAAATCTTAAGAGGGACTCTATGAGGGAAGCGTAGCAAGGAATAAAGGTACCAGAGACATCACTACAATCATGCACTCTACAGGGAACACAATGAATCTAAACACATATTTTTCAATAATAACACTGAATGTCAATGGACTGAATGCTCCAGTCAAATGACACAGGGTAGCAGAATGAATGGATCAAAAACCAAAACCCATCTATTTGCTGCCTACAAGAGACTCACCTTAGACCTGAAGACACCTTCAGATTGAAAGTAAGGGGATGGAGAAATATATACCATGCAACTGGAAGCCAAAAGAAAGCTGGAGTAGCCATACTCATATCAGACAAACTGGATTTTAAAATAAAGGCAGTAACAAAAGATGAAGAAGGACACTATATAATAATTACAGGGACTCTACATGAAGAAGAGCTAACAATTATAAACATTTATGCGCTGAATTTGGGAGCTCCTAGATACATAAAACAATCACAAACAGAAGCAATCTTATCGATAAGAATGTGCTAATTGCAGGGGACTTTAATACCCCACTTACAACAATGGATAGGTCAGCCAGACAAAAAAATCACTAAAGAAACAGTAGACCTGAATGGCACACTGGAGCAGATGGAATTGATAGATATATTTAGAACTCTGCATAGTGATGCTAGGGAATTCACTTTCTTCTCGAGTGCACATGGCACATTCTCCAAGACTGATCACATACTGGGTCATAAAACAGCCCTCCATAAATACAAAAGGATTGAGATCATACCATGCACACTTTCAGATCACAATGCCATGAAACTCAAAATCAACCACAGGAAGATGTCTGGAAAACCTCCAAAATTGTGGAGGTTAAAAACTACCCTACTAAAGGATGACTGGGCCAATCAGGCAATTAGAGAGGAAATTAAAAAATATATGGAGATGAATGAAAATGAGAATACAGCAATTCAAACTCTCTGGGATGCAGCAAAGGCAGTCTTAAGAGGAAAGTTCGTTGCAATACAGGCCTACTTCAACAAATCAGAAAAAGCACAAACTCAAAACCTAACAGAGCACCTAAGGAAACTAGAAAGGGAGCAGCAAGAACACCCCAAACCCAGCAAAAGAAAAGAAATAATAAAGATCAGAGCAGAATTAAACAAGATAGGATCTACAAAAACAATTGAAAAGATCAATAAAACCAAGAGTTGGTTTTTTGAAAAAAATAAACAAAATTGATAAACCTCTAGCTAGGCTCCTCAGAAAGAAAAGAGAGAACATGCAGATCGACAAAATCATGAAGGAAAATGGATCCATTACAACAGATCCCTCAGAAATACAAGCAATCATCAGAGATTACTACGAAAAACTATATGCCAACAAACTGGACAATCTAGAAGAAATGGACAAACTTCTATACACACATACACTACCAAAATTCAAACGGGAAGAGATAGAAAGTCTGAACAGACCTGTAACCAGTGAAGAAATCAAATCAGTTATCAAAAATCTCCCAACGAATAAAAACCCAGGACCAGATGAATTCCCAGGGGAATTCTACCAGACATTTAAAGCAGAGTTAACGCTGATCCTTCTTAAGCTATTCCAAAAAATAGAAATGGAAGGAAGACTACCAGACTCATTCTATGAAGCACATATCACTGATTCCTGAGCCAGGCAGAGACCCAACGAAAAAAGAGAACTACAGGCCAATATCCTTAATGAATACAGATGCAAAAATACTCAAGATACTAGCAAATCGAATTCAACAGCATATAAAAAGTATTATCCATTATGATCAAGTGGGATTTATTCCTCGGTTACAAGGCTGGTTCAATATTCACAAATCCATTAATGTGATACACCACATCAACACAACAAAAGAAAAAAATTATATGATCTTGTCAATAGATCTGAAAAAGCATTTGACAAAATACAACATCTCTTCTTAATAAAAACCCTGGAGAAAGTTGAGATAGAAGGAACTTACTTAAACATCATAAAAGCCATTTACAAAAAGCCCACAGCCAATGTTATCCTCAATGGGGAAACCTGAGAGCTGTCCCCTTGAAAGCAGGAACACAACAGGGATGTCCACTCTCACCACTGTTGTTTAATATAGTGTTGGAGTCCTAGCATCAGCAATCAGACAACAAAAGGAAATAAAAGGCATCAGAATTGGCAAAGAAGAAGTCAAACTTTCCCTTTTCATAAATGACATGAAACTCTACATGGAAAACCCGACTGACTCCACCAGAAACCTTCAAGAACTGATCAATTAATTCAGTAAGGTTGCAGGGTATAAAGTCAATGTACAAAAATCAGTTGCATTCTTATACTTCAAAAATGAAGCAACAGAAATAGAAAGCAAGAAACAGATCCCATTCACAATTGCATGAAAAACCATAAAATACCTAGGAATAAACCTAACCAAAGATGTAAAAGACCTGTATGCTGAAAACTATAGAAGACTTATGAAGGAAATTGAAGAAGACACAAAGAAATGGAAAAGCATTCCATGCTCATGGATTGGAAGAATAAACATTGTTAAAATGTCATTATTACCCAAAGCAATGTACACATTCAATGCAATCCCCATCAAAGTTGCACCAGCATTCTTCTCAAAGCTAGAACAAACTATCTTAAAATTCATATGGAACCACAAAAGACACCGAATAGCCAAAGTAATATTGAAGAAGAAAACCAAAACGGAAGGCATCACATTCCCAGACTTTAGCCTCTACTACAAAGCTGTCATCATCAAGACAGTATGGTATTGGCACAAAAATAGACACATGGACCAATGGAATAGAATAGAGAACCCTGAACTGGACCCACAAGTATATGGCCAATTAATCTTTGACAAAGCAGGAAAGAATATCCAATAGAAAAAAGACAACCTCTTCAACAGGTGGTGTTGGGAGAGCTGGACAGCAATATGTAGAAAAATGAAATTAGACCACTTTCTGACACCTCACAAAAATAAACTCAAAATAGATAAAGGGTCTGAATGTGAGACAGGAACCCATAAAAACCCTTGAAGAGAAAGCAGGAAATAGCCTCCTAGACCTCAGTCGCAGCAATTTCTTCCTCGACGCATCCCCAGAGGCAAGGGAATCAAGAACCATGCATTTTTTCTGACCAAATCCTTATGAAACTAGAAATCAACCACAAGAAAAAACCTGGAAAGACCACAAATATGTGGAGGTTAAATAACATAGTATTAAAGAGTGAATCACTTGGGGTGCCTGGGTGGCTCAGTTGGTTAAGCACCCAACTCTTGATTTTGGTTCAGGTCATGATCTCACAGTTGGTGAGATTGAGCTCTGAGTGGGGCTCCACACTGACAGCATGATGCCTTCTCGGGATGCTCCCTCTCCTTTTTTTTGCCTCTTCTCCACTCATTGTCTCTCTCTCTCTCTCTCTCTCTCTCTCTCTCTCTCTCTCCCTCCCTCCCTCTCTCTCTCTCAATAAACAAACAAACAAACATTTAAAAAGAAAGATGAATGAGTCAAGCAAGACATTGAAGAGGAAATAAAATAATACATAGACTATAGATGCTGGCAAGGGTGTGGAGAGACGGGCACCCTCCTACACTGTTGGTGGCAATGTAAATTGGTGCAGCCGCACTGGAAAACAGTGTGGAGACTCCTCAAAAAACTATCGATACAACTCCCCTATGACCCAGCAATAGCACTAATAGGGATTTACCCAAGGGATAAAGAAGTGCTGAGGCATAGGAGCACATGTACCCCAATGTTCATAGCAGCACTTTCTACAATAGCCAAATCATGGAAAGAGCCTAAATGTCCATCAACTGAAGAATGGATCAAGAAGATGTGGTATATATATACAATGGAGTACTACATGGCAATGAGAAAGAATGATATATGGCCATTTGTAGGAAAGTGGATGGACCTTGAGGGTGTCATGCTAAGCAAAATAAGTCAGGCAGAGAAGGATAGATACCACATGTTTGCATTCATAGGTCTAACAGGAGAGACCTGGCAGGGGACCATGGGGAGAGAAAGGGGGAAAGAGAGCTGGGGAGAGTGAGGGACACAGATCAAGGGAGACTACTGAATACTGAAGACGAACCATGGACTGAAAGGAGAGGGGGAGGGGAGGAGGGGGTGATGGTCATGGTGGGGGGCACTTGTGGGGAGAAGCACTGGGTGTTATATGGAAACTAATTTGACAATAAACTATTAAAAAAAACAAAAAAAAATACGAAAAGAAATAATACATAGAGACAAATGAAAATGAAAACACAATGTTCCAAAATCTTTGGGATGCAGCAAATGCTGTTCTAAGAGTGAAGCTTCTATAAAAAATGTGTTTATTTATTTTTGAGAGAGAGAGAGACAGAGCATGAGCAGGGGAGGGGCAGGGAGAAAGGGAGACATAGAATATGAAGCCGACTTCAGGCTCTAAGCTGTCAGCACAGAGCCCAGTGCAGGGTTTGAGCTCGTGAGCTGAGAGAACATGACCTGAGCCGGAGTCAACACTTAACTGACTGAGGTACCCAGTCATCTCTAAGAGTGAAGTTTATAGCAATAAAGGTATACCTCAAGAAGCAAGAAAAATCTCAAACAACCCAAGCTTACAACTAAAGGAACTAGAAAGAGAAGAACAAATAAACCCAAAATTCGTAACAGGAGGAAATAAAGGTTATAGCAGTAATAAATGAAATAGAAACTAAAAAACAATAGAACAGATCAGTGAAACTATGAGCTGATTCTTTGACGAGATTAACAAAACTATAAACTTTAGCCAGACTCATTTTAAAAAAGTAGAGAAAGGACTCAGACAAAATCAAAAATGAAAGAGGAGAAATAATGATTAAATCACAGAAATATAATGCATTATAAGAGAGTATTATGAAAAATTATATGCCAACAAATTGGAAAAGTAGAAGAAATGGAAACAATTCCTAGGAACTGAAGCAGGAAGAAAGAAAATTTGAAGAGACCAATTACCAGCAGTGAAATATAATCAGTAATCAAAAATCTCCCAACAAGCAAAAGTCCAGGACCAGATATCTGGCTTCACAGACAAATTCTACCAAATATTTAAAGAAGAAATAGTATATTTTCCTTTCAAACTATTCCAAGAAATAGAAGAAGAAACACTTCTAAATTAATTCTACAAGTCCAGCATAACACTGATATCTAAGCCAGATAAAGACACTACAGAAAAAGAGAACTATAGGTTAATATCTCTGATGAGCATAGATGCAGAAATCTTCAATCAAATATTAGCAAACAATCTGACAATACATTTTAAAAAAGCGTCCACTATGATCAAGTGGGATTTATTCCTGGGGTGAAAAGTAGTTCAGTATTCACAAACTAATCATCATGATACATCATATCAACAAGAGAAAGGATAAAAATCATATGATCATTTCAATATGGAGAAAAAGCACTTGACAAAGTACAACATGAACTCATGATAAACATACTCAATAAAATAACAGCTAACTGCAAATCTGTAGTAATCAAATACTACAAATCAAATACTACTGTAGAAATCAAATATGCTATGTATCTATAGTAATCAAAATAGTATGGTACTGGTACAAGAATAGAAACATAGATCAGAATAGAGATCCTAGAAATAGATCCATGATTGTTTGATCAATTTATGATAAAGGATGCAAGAATATGCAATGGAAAAACAGTCTCTTTAACAAATTGGGTTGGGAAAATTGGACAGCTATAGCAAAAAAAATATGAAACTTTCTTACACCATATACAAAAATACACTCAAAATAGATTAAAGACCTAAATGTGAGATCTGAAGCCATAAAAATACTAGAAGAGAGCACAGGCAATAATTTCTCTTACATTGGCTATAACAGCATCTTTCTAGATATGTCTCCTAAGGCAAGGGAAACAAAAGCAAACATAAACTATTGGGACTACATCAAAATAAAAAGGTTCTGCACAGCAAAGGAAACAATCAACAACATAAAACAACAACAACAACAACAACAACAAACAACCCATTGAATGGAAGAAGACATTTACAAATGATATATCCAACAAGGGGTAAGTATCCAAAATATAAAGAATTTACACAATTCAACACACACACACACACACACACACACACACACACAAAACAACCCAATTTAAAAATGGGGAAAAGACCTGAACAATCATTTCTCCAAAGAAGACATGCAGATGGCCAATAGACACATGAAAAGATGCTCAACATCACTTATCACTGGGGAATATAAATGCAAATTAAAACCACAATGAAATATCATTCATACCTATCAGAATGGCTAAAATGACAGCACAAGAAACAACTGGTGCTGATGAGGATGTGGAGAAAGAGGGACTCTCATGCATTTTGATGGGAAGGCAAACTGGTGCAGCCACTGTGGAAAACAGTATGGAGATTCCTCAAGAAGTTAAAAATAGAATTACCATATGATCCAGTAATTCCACTACTTGATATTTACCCAAAGAATACAAAACCACAAATTTGAAAAGCCCTATGAACCCCTGTTATTTATAATAGCTGAAATATGAAAGCAACTCATGTGTCTATTGATAGATGAAAGAAGAGTTGATATGTATATACAATGGAATATTACTCAGCCATAAAAAGAATGAAATATTGCTATTTGCAACAACATTAATGGATATAGAGGGTATAATGCTAAGTGAAATAAGTCAGTCGGAGAAAGACAAATACCATATGATTTCACTCATATGTGGAATTAAGAAACAAAACAAATAAAAAAGAGATTAAAAAATCCAAACTCAACTATAGAGAACAAATGGATAATCTTACCAGGGGGAAGGTAAGTGGGAATAAGGGTGAAATTAATGAAGGTAATTAAGAGTACATTTATCATGGGTGGCTCAGTCGGTTAAACATCTGACTCTTGGTTTTGGCTCAGGTCATGATCTCAAAGTTCATGAGTTCAATCCCTGCAAAAGGATGTTCACTGACAGCACCAATCCTGCTTTGAATTCTCTCTCTCTCTTCCTCTCTCAGCATCTCCCCTTCTCTCTCTCTCTCAACATAAATAAACATTTTTTAAAAGGTACACTTATTATGAGGAACCCTGAATAATATATAGAATTGTTGGATCAATATACCTGAAATTAATAAAATTGTAACTTAATTATACTGGAATTAAAAAATAAAAAAATATTTAAATTGAATAAGGCATTAACCTTTCTTTTTGGAGGTGGCCCAGGAGAGATAACAACTGAATTGAATTATTGCAATATTTGAAGTATTTCAGGTAAAGAAATAAACCTGTAGGCAAACTCTATGGAAAGCTTTCATTTAGGATATGGGAAAAAAGAGAGAAAGAACTTAGGCAATAGATTTTCATTAAAGGATGAAGATGATATGAAGATGGGAGTTTATTTTTGCCTCTGCCTTGGGGGATGTACAATCCTTAGAGTGAAATGTAAACTTGATTAGATATAGAATCCCTAAAGAACTAAAGAAAGATTGTGGTCCCAAGTGTAAACACAATCAATCCCTTTATTTCTCTTTTGTACATAGACTCTATTCCTTGGAGAAGAGACTGAGCAAACATCTACCCTGTTTATAATCAAGTGCACTTTATCATTAAACTCACTTTCAGTCTTCTGTCTCCTTAATCAAGTAACAAATGTGAAAATAATAAGACTTTTTTTCTCTGCTGCTTGAGAAGACTCGAAGTTTTCTCAGAAATTAGGATATATAGTCCAAAAATATTTGAAGGGCATATCTGAAATTAAGTCTGGGCTAAATCCTTTTAGAATTAAAGGAACCAAGGCCTCAGAGCCTGAAGTTTCCTTTTCAGGACTACAGGAGTAAATACCAAGGATAAGGAAGCATTGAGGTTTTCTGGCCTAAGGAGGGTGAGTTTCTGGGTTCTGTTTATATCAATGTCCTTGATTTGAGATGGAAGTCCAAAAAATGTAAGATAAGCCACTCACCCCCCCCCCCAATTTTATGTAGTCCCAAGACTTAAGTAAAACTAACAGGAGAATATGTTTCAGGGAAAAAAGAGAATGTTCAGAGTTCAGAGGATGCAGGGGGTGTAGCAGTATCTCAGTCTCTTCCCTCTCCATGGGTGGAACTCTCAATGTTCTAGATTTATGAATTTTTCTCTGTGATATGAGACAGTAACTCAACCTCTCTTAGACTCTGATCCCTTAGTGTTGGATTAGGAACAATATTCATGGTTCCCAATCTACCAAGTCTAATCTGGCCCATTAGAGGACAGGTTTAGGTTGTTAGGGTCTGGGTCTCCAATTTTACTGTTGAGGAAAAGGTTCAAGTGAATGAAGAAATAGAGAGATGGGAGAAGGATGATTCTGTCACAGGCCATGCTGCTTCTTACTTGCCCTTGGTTTTCCAGTAGTCATGTTAGCATATGGCAGCACTGGCTTTCCCTCTTCCAGCAAAGTTTGTGATGTCCTTTGTTATATTTAGCTTATTAAAACTCTTGTCACTTAGTCTCATATTAATGAAAAAGACAGATTCTATAAGTCCAGGTTGAGATAATCTTAGACAATCCCAGTGTTCACACTTTACTGTAGGATGAGATATTGCAGGAAGAACCAAGCTTTTCTGAGTTTTCTCATGTGTCCACAGATCCCTTTAGAGAAGAATGACTCCTGGAAATGCCTCTTTTATGACTGAATTCATTCTGGTGGGACTAACAGACCTATTGGATCTCCAGCTTCCCCTCTTCTGCCTGTTTTTAGTCATGTATGTGGTCACTGTGTTGGGAAATTTGGGCTTGATAATTTTAATCGGACTGAATTCATGCCTACACACCCCCATGTACTTTTTCCTTTTCAATTTGTCCTTCATAGACCTCTGTTATTCTTCAGTATTTACACCAAAAATGCTGATGAATTTCCTATCAAAGAAAAATATTATCTCCTATATGGGATGTATGATCCAACTTTACTTTTTCTGTTTTTTTGTGATTTCTGAATGCTATGTGCTGACATCAATGGCCTATGATCGCTATGTGGCCATCTGTAACCCACTTCTGTATAATGTTGTCATGTCTCCTAGAGTGTGTTCCAGCCTTATGCTTGGTTCATATTTGATGGCTTTTTTGGGTGCAATGGCCCACACAGGATGCATGCTGAGACTGACCTTCTGTGATGGAAACACCATCAACCATTATTTTTGTGACATCCTCCCCCTGCTCCAGCTTTCCTGCACAAGCACCTATGTGAATGAGCTGGTGGTTTTCATTGTGGTGGGCATCAACATCATTGTGCCCAGTGTCACCATCTTTGTGTCTTATGGTTTCATCCTCTCCAGCATCCTCCGCATCAGCTCCACTGAGGGCAGATCCAAAGCCTTCAGTACCTGCAGCTCCCACATAATTGCTGTTTCTCTCTTCTTTGGATCAGGTGCAATTATGTATCTTAAACCGTCCTCTGCTAGGTCTATGAATGAGGGGAAAATCTCTTCTGTCTTTTATACCAATGTGGTTCCCGTGATGAACCCCTTAATCTATAGTTTGAGGAACAAAGATGTTAGAATCGCTCTGAGAAGAACCGTGAGTAGGAAAGTGTTTTGATCAGAAAACTGTGCAAGTATTTAGGGTAGGGAGATTGCATGTGTTTATTTACAATATATTTAGTGGAAGTCTTCTTATCCTATTTCTCACTGTGATGAAGAAAATTTGAGTCTTCTCTCAATCTGTTTCTATATTTTTTAGGTTTGATCTGATTCCTTTGATCACCATTTTTACAACTTTTGCTCCTTTTCCTCATTTTTCTTATTTAAGAATGACATTAAGGAAGATATTTATCTGTTTTTAAAATGTCATTAATGGACTTTTTTTTTCTGGAAAAAGATGAGCGATTTAACAAATGATCAATAAGATAGAAGTGTTACCTTGTGCTTTGGGGGGTTTCTTAATTGCCACTTGCAATGTGCTGTTGGAAGCATGAAGTAGATAATCTGTCTGCATTCCTTTCTTTCCATGCTACTGTGGGCAGGAATATGACTCCTTCAAATGCCAGTGTTTCACAATTATAGCAGATTCCATAACAACTGTCAATTTTACTCCACTTTGCACCTGCAAACCCTACACATTAAACTCCTTTTAGCAGAGATTTCATATTTTCTTCTCCATGCTCAAAGTCACACATAATATATCGTTAATATATATTGAGATTAATTATTACTTAAAGTCACACAACTTCTTCATGAAGAAGTCTAGAATAGACTATTAGCTACTTGATTTCAAGTCAACTATGTTTTCTAGTATACTTCCTAACTCATTTTATTTTTATTTTAGTAAACATGAAATATGAGAAACTTTTGTATTTTGAATGCTGACATTTTTGCAAGAAAGGAAAGTGTGAAATGTTTTCAGAGTCTTCTAATTCAAAGAACAAGACACAGGCAAACAATTTTCCAGGAACAGGCCATTAGTCTATGACCCAAAGTGATATATGACCAATAAATCAGAGGTCTCTCAGTAAGGAATGGGGAATAAGATTTTAGAAACTGTATTTCATTCTGAATTTTATCCTGTTCCATAGAATTGTGTTATTATCCTTCACTTTCCATGAAGTTTTCATTAAAACTTATACAATGACCCATATTAATAGTGGTCTTGGGAATGAAGAGCAAGAGCTATGGCCACATTTGTAGGGAACCAGGTAGAGTAGGGATAGCATCTTAATGAGATAAAATAATGAGTTGTAATAAAAAAATCAAGTTGCAAAGAAGGAATAGAAAGTAAAATGATGAAAAAGGAATGTTTTCTGTGATTTCCTTCTTTTGGCAAGGCTCTAAAAATAGTATGTGGATGACAGGATTTCTCTGGTTAGAATGAAAGTTTTAAGTTATTTGATATTTAAAAAGTTAAACTCACAGGACTGGTGGGCCTGGGAACAATAAAATTACCCCACAGTCATACGGTGGCTTCCATATGTTATTCCCATATGGATTTTGAAGTACAGAAACCTCAAACTGCAGCTGGAAGAAGAAAGGGCAGTTTGAAAGAACTATTTGGTCTATGGCCATACTACCCTGAATGTGCCCAACCTTTTCTGAAAGAGCTATTTGGTGAATAAATGAAATGGTGAGAGTGTCTTTTCTGAAATTGGATGTTGGATTGTTTTTCTTTTGAGAAAATTGGCAAATTGGTGATCACTGAAAAATCCTTTACATGTTGTGTGAAGTGGCAATTTAAATATGTTCCAACATAAATTTAAAAGGGGTGCCTGTGTCACTCAGTTGGTAAGTGTCCAACTTCAGCTCAGGTCATGATCTCGCGGTTTGTGAGTTGAAGCCCCATGTTAGGCTCTGTGCTGACAGCTAAGAGTCTGGAGCCTGCTCAGATTCTGTGCCTTTCTCTCTCTCTACCTCCTTCTTGCTCATGCTCTGTCTCTCTCTGTCTTTCAATAATAAATAAACATTAAAAATTTTTTTAAATAAATTTAATAACATTAACTATTTTACTGTTTTCCTAATCTCCACACACTATGTAGGTATTTTGAAAGTTAGCAAAGCTAAATCATTGGCTTGTTTGTTTTTGAGGCATTTGGCATTGCCTAATCCTTGACATATGGTTTTAAATGACCATTCATTCCCCATCCTCTGACCCTAATATTAATATGCCTGATTTTCACTAAGCATTTATATGAAATAGGGGTTCTTGAGTGGAGTTTTCATTTTGGTTTTGTTTTACTGTTTTGATAAAATTGTTTTCCATACTGGAAGAAAAGTTTGTGGTCATGGTGTTTGGAATCCTTTGAAGACATTGTGGAGTGCATTCACTCTTTATGTATTTTATTACTATTTGAGGTGGCCTAAAGAGTAGATTTCAAAGTCATCAACCTTTTATTTGATGAGACTCAAATACAAATGACTTCTGTTTAAATTTCAGAAAAAAACTCTTTCTTTAAAATTAGATACCATTCTTTCAGACTACATTGGAAATGGTTAATAAGAAAAACAGATACAAAGATGTAAAATTTAAGGTGGTAAAGTTTTAAGAGAGGCAATTTAGTTTTTTTAGTTAATGCATTTAAGTACTATGAAACTATTTGGACTTTTTTCAAAGGGAGGAATATGTTAGAGGAAACAAGTCAGATGTTTTACGTGCATAGCATAGGGTTATCCTTTGTAGTTTTTTATTGTTTGTTATATGAAATGTAATAAAAGGAGTTTTGAAGGACAGGATTATTCTACTGAAGTTGTCACAGCTGAGAGTCAAATAATCAACCCAATGGATTCACCTCTGCTTGTGTATTAGGAAGGAGATTTTTCTAATTTAGTGTGAAAGCTTGGACTTCCTGAGCTATAACATATATTAATGGCCCTCTTAGTAAAACCATAAAGAAGATTTTCTGATTACATCCCAAATTTGTTTCCTCTATTTTTCTGTAACTGACAGGCTATTGTTACTCAAGATTAGGTTTGGAATGAGCATGACTAGGGTGTGCCATGGTTAAGAATTGATGAAAATGAGAAGTTAAAGGGGTTTTGAATTCTATATCCCTTTAATTCCTGAGCCCCGTCTTTGTTGAACTCCACTCTTCTTTATACTGCCTCCCCAAACACACACACACACACACACACACACACACACACACACACACACACACATGCACTCAGTGTATTCAAACCTTATACTTTATGAGATTTCTGCCTAACATCTATTGCATGGCATGTGACCCACTTTTAATCTTTGCAGGAACATTCAGGTACATGGTTCCTGTTTATGGCTTCAGTGAGGGAGGGCTGAGTAGTAAATACTGCTGCATCCTGCAAAAGGAAATGAATATTCATTTAATTATGTAAAAACCGCAACAGCAAGCACATTTATACCTGTTAAGTGTCTGGCAATTTGTGCAATATGTAATATGTCACAAATGTAAATTAGATAGAAAGATAGAAAGATTTTTCATATAACAACATAGTAGAGTTACATGCTACATATGGATAGAATCCAAAGTCAGTCTTATATGGTGAAAAATATTATTGAAAATTGATTGTGGTGAATCTGTGTCTGTGTTGGGGGCAGTCATGGTATTTTTCTATAAGTCTGATACAGTTGGTTTTTCTCTTTAGCTATCACTTTATATTCAGCTGAGCACCAGATGAAGTAGTAGATGAAGCACCAGGGTTCTGTGTTTTAAAAAAATGTATATTTGAACCTTAAAATCACTTTCAGTGTGGGGAAGTTTTATATTCTGAGGCAGACTCCCATCTTCAGTGAGGGGGATGGGTGGCGGAATCCTTTGGGCTGCTTAAAGTCTCTCTATGACATAAAGTTGAATAAACACACTTTAAATATTAAGGTAGAGAATGTGCAGGGTATTATGATTGTTCTTAGATATAGTGCTCCTGTTTACTCCATACTGTTACATCTGTCTGTCTGTCCATGTGTTCCTTAAGGAAGAGCTAGGAGGTCAATAGGGAAGGGCATCCAACTGATTCTCAAAGATTTCATGACTTGTTCTGAATCACAATTTATAATGGTAGAATTTGAGTTGAGGACCTAGGTGTTTTGACTCTAAATCTATCAGCATTTTTAAAAGTATACAAAATTTACCATTCTTTTAAAAACAGTAAAACATAAACAATAGTTTTAGTTAACTAAAATGTCTCAGAACACAAATAACAGTAAAGTACTCAAAGAAGAAAATATCCAGAAAGTGTCTTTTACATTTCATTGACAATACAGATTGGTTCACACAGGAAAAACCAACACTTACAAAGTAATCCAGTCCAGTCCAGGGCAAAGACAGTCTCTTTACCACACTTGAAGAATTTCCACTGGTGTCCCAGGGAAGAGGAAGGTCTATGTACAATTCCCTCATACAGGTTTGTAGAAAGTATTTTGTCATTATATTTAGGGTAATGGTAATGAAGGTATAGTTCTCATTCTGTATTATGATTTCATTTTCTTAACCTTTTCTACTCTCTTCATATAGTGTTTTTATTTTTCAAGAACTTCAGGCATTGTTTTTAATAGCTCTGTGATGAAAATAATTTGGGAATACAGAGGTATGGAAATATTTAGTCATAGAGAAAATGAAGAAAAGATAAATAGGCAACTCACAGGAAAGCAAATTGGAAAGGTTTACAAATTCATGAATGAATGGTCAAGCCCATTAGTATTTAGTGGAATACAATTTAGAAATGCTGGGGGAAGAAATATAGTTTCATAAATTACTTGTGGGAATATGAATTATAATAGTTTTTGAGAAATCCAATATATAAACATACATATTAAAATGAAAGACAAGGGGTGCCTGAGTGGTTCAGTTGCTTAAGCGTCCGACTTCAGCTCAGGTCATGATCTCACAGTTCGTGGGTTCACGTCCCGTGTCGGTCTCTGGGCTGATAGCTAGCTAAAAGCCTGGAGACTGTCTTCAGATTCTGTGTCTCCCTCTCTTTCTGACCCTCCCCTGCTCATGCTCTCTCTCTCTTTCTCTCTCTAAAATAAATAAAACATTAAAAAAACAAAAAAATGAATGACAATATTCTGGGAACTTATTGAAATAAAGTTATTGTCCTATAAAGATATATGCATAATAGTGATAGCATTGATTTCATTGTTTGAAAAAGTGGAAGATAGTGGATTTCCATCAGGATGGAGTAGGTGGATGAGTTTTGATGGATCTACAGCATACACCATTAAAGTGATTTCAATGAAAGGTTTTTAAATGGCAAAAGCAATAGGTCAACAAAATGTTTCTTTGAAAATACAGGACATTCTTTATTTCATTTCTCCTGCAAGATTTGTGTTTAGTTTGTTCTTCTTTTCCTATTTCCTTAAGTTGTAAAGTAAGGTCATTGATTTGAGACCTTTCTTATTTTTTAACATAACCTTACATAGCTACCAATGACCCCCTTGCCACTGCTTTTGCTGCATCCCATAAGTTTTGGTATGTTGTGGCTTTGTCTTCACTCATATTTAAAGAGGAGAGAAGGAAAGAAATCACAAGAGACTCAACAATAGAAAACAAACTGAAGGTTGATGGAGGGAGGTGGGTAGGGGAATGCACTAGATGCATGATGGGTTTTAAGGAAGGCACATGTGATGAGCACTGAGTGTTGTATGTAAGTGACGAATCACTGAATTCTACCCTTCAAACCAATATTGTACAGTATGTTAATTAACTGAAAATTAAATTAAATTAATAAAGAAACATTTTTCAAATTCCATGTGATTTCTTCTTTGATCTATTTGGTTTCTTTAAGAGAATGTGTTTAATTTACACAAGTTTGTGCATTTTCTTGTTTTCCTTCTGTTACTGATTTCTATCTAACTTTATTTCATGTAGTCAGAGGAGATACCTTCTATGATATTTCTTTCTACTGAGATTCAATTTGCAGTCTACCATATGGTCTATTCTGGAAAATATCCCGTGTGCATTTGAGGAAATGTGTAGTCTGCTGTTGTTGGGTCTATGTTTTATATGTGTCTGAAAAGTCTACTTGGTTTATTATGTTATTCAAGTTCTCCATTTCCTTCCTTATCTTATGCCTGGTTGTTTTATCTATTATTGAGAATGGGACACTAAACTCTTCAAATATTATTAAATCTGTCTATTTTAGAGGCCAGTTCTGCCAGTTTGTATTGCATATATTTTCATGGTCCATTATTAGGTTTGTAAATGTTTATAACTGTTATATCTTCTTGCTCTATTGAATCTTCCATTAAGTATGGTTTCTGTATCTCTGTAAACTTTTTTATTAAGTTTAAGTTTTTAGTTCCAGTATAGTCCAAGTACAATGTTATATGATTTTCAGGTGTAGAATACACTGATTCAACAGTTCTGTACGTTACTCAGTGTCCATCATGATAAGTGTACTCTTTAATCTCCTTCACCTATTTCATCCGTCCTCCACCTCATCTCCCTTCTGGCAACCATCAATTTGTTCTCTATATTAAGAGTCTATTTCTTGGTTGCTCTCTCTGTCTCTCTGTCTCTCTCTCTGTTTTGTTTCTTAAATTCCACATATGAGTGAAACCGTACAGTCTTTCTCTGACTGACTTACTTTGCTTAACAGCATAATCACTCTTTCCATCCATGTTGGTGCAAATGGCAAGATTTCAGTTTTTTACGGCTGAATAACATTCTATTGTATATACACACACAACATCTTCTTTAATCATTATCTGCTGATGGGCACTTGGGCTGCTTCCATAATTTGGCTAATTTAAATGATGCAGCAATAAACACAGGGGTGTACATATTTTTCAAATTAGTATATTTGTATTCTTTGAGTAAATACCCATACTGGATCATATGATAGTCCTATTTTTAACTTTTTGAGGAACCTCCACACTATTTTCCACAGTGGCCACACCAGTTTGTATTCCTACTAACATTGCAAGAGGGTTCCTTTTGCTGTACATCCTTGCCAACAGTTGCTCTTTCTCATGTTTTTTTTTTTTTTAATTTTAGCTATTCTGACAGATGTGAGGTGATATCTAATTGTGATTTTGATTTGCATTTCCCTGATGATGAGTGATGGTGAGCATCTTTTCATGTGTCTGTTGGCCTTCTGTATTTCTTCTTTGGAGAAATGTCTGTTCATGTCATCTGACCATTTTCTACTGGGTTATTTGATTTTTGGGTGTTGAATTTGACAAGTTCTTAATCTATTTTGGATATTAAACATTTATCAGATATGTCACTTGCAAATACCTTCTCCCATTTAGTAGATTGTCTTTTTGTTTTTTGATCATTTCCTTCACTGTGCAGAAGCTTTTTATTTTGAAAAAGTCCTAATAGTTTATTTTTGTTTTTGTTTCCCTTGCCTTATGAGACATCTGGAATGATATTGTTATGGCCAGTGTCAAAGAAATTATTATCTGTGCTCTCTTTCAGCATTTTTTATGGTTTCAGTTCTCAGATTTGGGTATTTAATGCATTTTGAGTTTATTTTTGTGTATGAGATAAGAAAGTAGTGAACTTTCATTCTTTTGCAATTAGCTGTCCAGTTTTCCCAGTACCATTTGTTGAAGACTATCCTTTTCCCATTGCATTCTCTTGCCTCTTTTGTCAAAGGGTAATTGACCATACAATCATTGGTTTGTTTCTGAGTTTTCTATCCTCTTCCATTGATCTACATGTCTATTTTTGGACCAGTACCATACTGTTTTGATTACTATACCTTTGTAGTATAATTTGAAATCTGGAATTGTGATACCTCCAGATTTGTTTTTCTTTTCAAGACTGTTTTGGCTTTTTGGGGTCTTTTGTGGTCCCATGCAGGTCCCAGGATTATTTGTCCTGGTTCTGTGACAAATGCTGTTGGTATTTTGATAGCATTGTATTAAATGTGTGTGTTTTTAAGTAGAATGGACATTTTAAGAATATTTTTCTTCCAATACATGAGTATGAAATATCTTTCTATTTATTTGTGTCATCTCCAGTTTCTTTCACTGATGTTTTAGAGTTCTTAAAGTACAGGCCTTTCACCTTCTTTGTTAAATTTATTCCTAGATACTTTATTATTTTTGGTAATTTTAAATGGCATTGCTTTCTTAATTTCTCTTTCTGTTGCTTCATTAGTAGTGTATAGAAATGCAACAGATTTCTGTACATTGATTTTGTACAATCCTGCAACCTTACTGAATTTATTTATCAGTTCTAGTAATTTTTTTTGGTGGAGTCTTTTGGCATTTCTACAGAGTATCATGTCATCTACAAATAGTGAAAGTTTTGCTTCTCCCTTACTAATTTGGATGTCTTTATATTCCTTTTTCTTGTCTGATTGCCATTTCCAGGACTTCCAGTACTATACTGAATAGAAGTGGTATGAATGGGCATCCTTATCTTGTTCCCAATCTTATTCTGTTCTTCATCTTAGGGTGAAAGCTCTCAGTTTTTCACCATTGAGTATGATGTTACCTATACCTATGTGTGAGCCCAATGTGTGGCTCAATCCCATGAACCATGAAATCATTACCTGAACAAAATCAAGAGTCAGATACTCAACTGACTGAGCCACCCAGGTGCCTCTCTACCAAATTTTCCACTGCAGTTATCACAATTTTCAGCTTCAGAATTTCTTTTTTGGCTCATTTTTAGATTTTCTCTTTCTTTATTAATATTTTCATTATGTTTATAAATTGTTAAATTGACTCTCTCCACATCTTCCTTTAGATATATCAGACTCTTTAAACAGTTATTTTATAATCTTTGTCTAGTAGATCTGCCATGAAAATATTTTTCAGAGGCAGTTTCTATTGATTTGTTTTTTCCTTTGAAGAACTCATACTTTGTTTCATTTATATCTTATGATTTCCTGTTGAAAACTGAACATATGAATCTAATAATATGGTAACTCTAGAAATCAAATCTTCTCCCTTCATCAGGGTTTAAAATTTATTTTATTTATTTATTTCTTTTAATCGCTGTAGAATGTATCTGTCCTAAAGATCAGCCTGAGGTTTTTCAGACCTTGCCCTTTTCCCTGTACACATGCAGTGACTTTCTAATTTCTCTTGTGCATACAACTGCCTTTTAAAGTCCTAGGTTTTATGGGAATCTACCCAAAAAACCAAGAGAACACTTTACACATTTAATATAATTTGACAATAAATTATATTAAAAAAAAAGAGAAGAAAGTCCTAGGTTTTATTTTAAGTTCTAGTTTTTAATGTCTGGCTTCCAAAAGGTGAAAAAAGAAAAACAAAAAGGGAAAATAAAGCCCTGGCCTTTCAATGTACTGAAAGTCCATTCAGCAAGAGGAGAAGGGGGCTTGTGACAGTCTGCTCACCTTTTTATATGCATTCATATGAGTTGTATGTTTAATTAAACATTTAAATGTTTAGTGTCAAAAAGACAATAGATTAGCATTGTTGAGTTTGTGGGAAAAAGGGAATCCTTGTACAGTGTTAGTTAAGATGTACAAAGTTTCATTTATGGAAGATGAGTAAGTTCTGAAGATCTAATATGCATCAGTGTCACTATAGTTAATGATTTATTGCCTATGTTTAAATTTGCTAAGAGGGTAGATCTTAAATGTTCTCACTACCAAAAAAGAAGGTAACTATGTAAAGTGATTAATTTTAATTAATTTGGGACAATTATTTGACAATGTTTATACTTATAAACTCAAGTCATATATCTTAAATATATAAAATTATTAATTTTCAATTATACCCTCTAAAGGTGGGAAAGAAAGAAAAAAATAGCTTTGACTTAATTTTTTATTTAATTTTACTGAGGATGAATCACTGTTTTTTTTTTGTTTATTATTTACTTATTTATTATTTTTAAGTAGGCTCCATGCCCAGAATGGAGCCTACTGTGGGGCTTGAACTCACAACCTTGAGATCAAGACCCTAGGTGAGATCAAGAGTTGGATGCTCAACCCAGGTGCCCCTGAGTCACAGTTTTAAGACATCATTTTATGACAAAACTTCAGTTGCTCAAGATAATGGAGAACATTTGAAAGTTCTTGATCTAGGGATGACAGATTTGTGCTTCCAGAACTCATTCTAGCAGCAATGTGGATGGTTAAATAAGAGGGTGTATGTGGAAATGCTAGAAAATAGTTAGAAGCCACTATAGTTCAATAGGAGAGTTAAGTTAAAAACCTACCCACTGCCTCAATTCTTGTGGTGGCTGAAGGAAAGGGGTGGATGTCATTGTGGTTGTACACTATATGGCTTAGCATGTGGGTCTTGTGGAAAATATTCTGAAGGTTTGAAACGAGAGAACAATATCACTTTCAGAAATACTTGAGCTCCTACTCTATACACTGTATTGCACCTAAAAAATAGATAAAAATTATTTTTATTCTTATAGAAGTTATAGTTATTGAAGAACAGAGGAATTAAAGGGAAAATGATGAGTGTTATGATGGAGGTTGTTTCAAAATTTATGAGAAGCTTTGTAATAACAGCTGGCATTAATTGATTATCTGCCATGGGTCAGGCATTGTTTTAGCCATTTTACTTACATTTTGTAATCTAATCAGTATAACAATTTAATGAAAATGATGCCTTTTTTTTTTTACCATTTATATTTTACAAAGATAAACCAGAGGAAGAAAGAGGTTAAGTAATTTGCCTGGGGTATTATTAGTAAGAGTGGAGGTAGGATGTATATTTACATTCTAACTCTGTAGCCCCTATTTGTGTGTGTGATGAGAAGAAATGGATGGCCTCAGATATTGAAATGTTACAAAAGTCCCAGGAGAAAAGTCACATACAAATTTCCAGTAGGTATTTAAAAAGAAACTTCAGAGGGATATATGGCACTAAAATTATTTTTAGAGATATCCCAGGAAGAGAAAATTGACCTGAGATGCTCCATATTGAAAATTTTCAAATAAAGAAATAAAGAGTCTTAGAGGCAGAATGCTTGCAGAAAATTTTCCATTTATGATTTGGGAAGAAAGAGAGAAATGTATAATAGATTTCCTTTCAGAGGTGAAGATGACACAGGAGATGGGAGTCATTTTTGGCTTTGTCTTGGGAGATAATCCCACGAGTAATGAGAAACCTTGAGTAAATTTTGAGTCCCTAAAGAACTAATGACAGATGCATGATCGAAAGTATAAATACAGTTCTATTTATCCTTTATGCATAGAATCTATTCCCGAGGGGAAATGACCGCACAAGCTTTATTCTGTTTATAACCAAGTACATTGTATCATTAAACTCACATTCAACCGTGTGTACCTTATCAAATGGCAAATGAGCTAATAATGAAGATTTTATTTTTCTCTGTTGTTTGAGAAAAATACAAAGATAAACCAGAGGAAGAAAATCATCAGAAATTAGGATCTGTAGTTTGGAAAGGTTTCTAGGACGTATCTGAAACTACATCTATGCAGTATCCTGTTAGAATCAAAGGGAACAAAGCCTCAGAACCCGAAATTGACCCTCCAGGACCTCTGTGGTAAAAAAGAAAAACAATAAGGAAGCACTGGGATATTCTTGCCTAAGAAGGGTGAGTGTTTGAATTCCATTTATATGAATGTCCCTCTTGTTGTGCGATGGAAATCCAAGATTTAAGATATGCCACTTTCATTTTTACTTTGTGTAGTTCTGAGATTCAGAAGAATCTGTTCAAAGGGAGGTCAGGAATGTTTAGAGACTTAAGGAGTGCAGCGGTACAGTATCTCCACCAGTAAGTTCCTTCTCCATGGATGGGACCCTCACTTTTCTGGATTTGTCCATTTTATTCTGTGACATAAGGCCATATCTTAACCTGTCCTAAACTCTGGTCCATTAGTTTTGGATTAGAAACAATGTTGTTGGGTGCCTTGGTGGCTTAGTTGGTTAAGCATCTGACTTCGGCTCAGGTCATGATCTCACAATTCGTGAGTTCAAGCCCCACATTGGGCTCTGTGCTGACAGCTCAGAGCCTGGACTCTGCTTCAAATTCTGTGTCTTCCTCTCTCTCTTCTCTTCCCCTCCTCATGTTCTGTTTCTCTCTCTCACTCTCAAAAAATAAATAAGCATTAAAGAATTAAAAAAAAAAAAGAAATAAACAATGTTCTTGGTTTCCCCGACATCAGGTCTAGTATGCATTAGTGACCAGCAAATGTTCTAGGATCTCTCCCTCCAAATTTACTTAATGGGAGTCTTAAGTGAATGAAGAAATAGAGGATCAGAGAAGGATGATTCTGTCCTGGTTCATCCTTCGTCTCCTTCCTCCCTTGGTTTTTCCAGCAGTTGTGTTTGCATATAGCAACACTGGACTTCCCTCTTTAGGCTAAGTTGTGATACTCTTTGCTATATTTAGTTTATAAACCTCTAATAAAGGAGGAGTTAGTATTTCTCAAAACATCTAATAAAGGAGGAGTTAGTATTTCTCAGTGTCATGATAGAGGTAAAGGCAGATTTTATTGATCTAGATTTGTTAGTCTCAGATGTGCCTAGCCTATATTTCCTCTTTTAGGATGCAATATTGTGGGAAATGCTGGTTTTTTCATCTAACGTAATCCTGTTTTTCTGTGCTCACAGATCCCCTTGGAGAAGAATGACTCCTGGAAATGGTTCTTTTGTGGCTGCATTCATTCTGGTGGGGCTAACAGACCTACCACATCTCCAGCTCCCCCTGTTCTGCCTATTTCTAGTCGTGTATGTGGTCACTGTGTTGGGAAATTTGGGCTTGATAGCTCTAATTGGGCTGAATTCACACCAGCAAACCCCCATGTACTTTTTCCTCTTTAATTTGTCTTTCATAGATTTCTGTTATTCTTCTGTGTTTACACCCAAAATGCTGATTAATTTTACATCAAAGAAGAATATTGTCTCCTACAGGGGGTGCATGCCCCAGCTCTACTTTTTTCTTTTTCTATCATTTCTGAATGCTATGTGCTGACATCAGTGTCCTCTGATCGCTATGTGGCCATCTGTAACCCACTTCTGTATAATGTTGTCATGTCCCCTAAAGTGTGTTCCAGCCTTATGCTTGTTTCATACTTGGTGGCATTTTCGGATGCTATGGTCCACACGGGATTCATGCTGAGACTGACCTTCTGTGATGCAAACACCATCAACCATTATTTGTGTGACATCCTCCCCCTGCTCCAGCTTTCCTGCACAAGCACCTACGTGAATGAGCTGGTGGTTTTCATTGTGGTGGGCATCAACATCATTGTGCCCAGTGTCACCATCTTTGTGTCTTATGTTTCCATCCTCTCCAGCATCCTCCGCATCAGCTCTACTGAGGGCAGGTCCAAAGCCTTCAGCACCTGCAGTTCCCACATAGTTGCGGTTTCCTTGTTCTTTGGATCATGTGCATTTACGTATCTCAAACCATCATCTATGTCTATGCATAAGGAGAAAATCTCTTCTGTCTTTTATACCAGTGTAGGTCCCTTGATGAACCCTTTCATTTACAACTTGAGAAACAGAGATGTTAAAACTGCTCTGGAGAAAACCCTCAGTAGGAGCAGGTTTTGATCAGAATCAGTGTCCCTGTGCAGGTAGTAATAGGGCTGGTATATTTTGTTTCTTTTATCATAGTAGTTTAGGCGGAGCCTTCATATCCTGTATCTTTGTCACCATGATGAAGTAAATTGGAGTCTTCTCTCAATTTGTTTCCAATTTTTAAATAGTATAATTTCTTTTCTCACCATTTTGCAATTTCTTCTCTTTTCCACTGGTTTAACTATTTAACATTAACGAATAAGTCTATCTCTGTTTTTCCATTGTCATTATGGACTTTGCTTTTTTTCTTTTGGAACAAGATAAAAGGTTCTACAAAAGGTCAGGTAAAGTAACACTAGGGTAATCTTGGTTTCTTACCTGCTACTTATAATGTATTGGTGGACTCAGGAATCTGATAATCCATACTCTACAGGTTACATCCTCCATTGACCTGTAATATGCCTCCTTGAAATGCCAGTGTTTCATATATTTTATGAAGTGCATAAATATAATCCACTTGCCTGCTGTAAACATTATGCATAAGCTCCTTTTGGCAGAGATTTCACATTTATTGTGGTAAATGTGAAACTGACACATATTTATATCATGAATATATGTTTATTGCATAGACATGATACTGAAGTTGAGAAAATTTAATGAATTAAGTCATACAGCTTATGAATGAAACACCTAGATAAACCACAGCCTCCTGATTTGTCTACTGCTTTTTCAAATTCTCTTGTCTATTTCCTTTCATGATTTGTAGTTCATTAATCGTGGCATATGAAAAAACTTTTTTATTTTTGAAGTTGACAGTGCTTTGATGGCTTATACATGAGTATCTCTTAGGGTAGTGGTTGTTTTAGAAAAGTAGTTTAACAGTTCTTTTTCTTGTGAAAGAGAAGTCCTATTAGGCTAGGATAGTTGAGAGATGATTGGCTCAAGCAGGGAGCTTTTCTGTAAATTAAGTTAAAAAAAAAAGATTTTAGAATGTTTGCAAGTACTAGTAATTCACAGAATAGGGCACAGGAGAGAAAGGAGCCCAGAAACAAACCATTATGTTGGGACATAAAAAATGCACGGACAATAAACAAGAAATCTGTCTGTAGGAAAAGGACAATGAGGTTTAAAACCACATTTCAATTTAAAAGTGCATCCTGCTCTTTAGAGGACTGTAATTATTCCCCACTGTCCACACAGCTTTGATAAATGCATGATGCATGATGATCATACATTAATAGTGTTTGGAGGAAAGTAGCCTTTATGGGGAACCAGGAACACAGAGGTCAGTCATTTCAGGAGATTAAATAGTGTGTGGTATTCAAAACTCAAGTGAGGCTGAAGGAATTTAGAAAGCAAATTATGGGGGAAAGACAGCTCCTCCTATGACTTTCTTTCTGGAAGCTCTAGATATGTTATGGAGATCTCAGGGTTTCTCTGGACAGGATAAAAGTACAGGTCATTTGATATTTAAACAGGAAAACTCACAGAGCTACGGGACCTGGGAATAGCTAAATTATTCCTGTTTTTGTTGGCTTCCATATGGAGTTTAAGATACAAAACCCTGAAACCGCAACTGGAAAAGCAAATACAACTTGAAAAAAACATGTGGTGAAAAAACCAAATTGTGAGGATTTCTTTTCTGGAATAGGATGCTGGCTTATTTTTCTTTTGAGAAAACCCAAAAAGATGACTACTTTAAAAACTTTTAATCCTAAATTCTACTTCTAAATCCAATATTACATTATATGTTAACTAACTAGAATTTGAATAAAATCTTGAAACAAAAACCTCTTAATCAATTGATAATTTAAATATTTATAAGATTTTTAATAATATTACTTTTATATCATTTTATAATTCACTCAAGATTTTAGATATTTTGATGTCCATTGATGGATGAATGGATAAAGAAGATATGATATATATATTCCTATATATATATATATATATATAGGAATACTACTTGACAATGAAAAATAATAAAATCTTGCCATTTGCAACAATGTGGATGGAACTGGAGGGTACTATGCTAAGTGAAATAAGTCAGAGAAAGACAGATTTCATATGTTTTCAATTATTTGTGGAATTGGAGAAACAAAACAGATGAACATAGGGGAAGGGAAGGAAAAATAAGATAAAAATAAAAGAGGAAAGCAAACTATAAAAGACTCTTAAATACACAGAAAAAAACTGAGGGTCACTGGAGGAGGGTGGGTGGGGAGATGGCTTAAATGGGTAATGGGCATTAAGGAGGGCACTTTTCAGGATGAGGACTGGGCGTCATATGTAAGAGGTGAGTCACTGGCTTCTACTCCTGAAGCCAAGACTTCACTTTATGTTAACTAACTCTAATTTACATTAAAAAAATAAAGACTTAGGTATTATGAAGTTTTGCATAGTCAGTTTGTTAGCTTGTCTTTTTTTAGATGTTTGACCTTGGCTATGGTTCATTTGTTTATTTTTAAAATTAATTTTTTTTCTGGAAGCCAATTTATTTACAAAGAAAAATTAATTTATTTTAATTGAAGTATAGTTAACATGAATATTACTTTAGTTTCACACATACAACATAGTGACCTGACATTTATATACACTACAAAATAGTCAGTCTTATGGTCACCAGATAGTCACTGACTCATGGTTTTAAATGATGTCTCACACCACATCCCCTGACCTCCATATCAACATGCTTGATTTTTATTTACCAAGTAGTATTTATATAAAATAGTTGATTTTACTGTTTGTTTTTTAAGTTTTTGCTTTTCTTTTACTTATTGTCTATTTGTCTTATTGAAAAAAGTATGTCAGTATGTAATGTCTGTGCTATTCAGAAATCCCTATAAACATTCCAAGGGAGTGTTCAATTTGTTATATATCTTATCAATTTTTGCGGTAGCTAAAAGAATGTGTTAAAGCTGGTCACTGGGGCACCTGGGTGGCTCGGTTGGTTAAATGTCTGACTTCAGCCCAGGTCATGATCTCGTAGTCATGAGTTCCAGCCCCACATTGGGCTCTGTGCTGATGGCTCAGAGCCTGGAGCCTGCTTCAGATTCTGTGTATTTCTATCTGTGTCCCTCCCTCGCTTGCACTCTGTCTCTCTCTCTCTCTGAAAAATAAATGAACATTAAAAAAATAAAATTGATTTTGTTAAATCGATGTCCATGTTGTGGGACAGACCTGGTATTTTCCCCTGAGTCTGACATAGCTGGCTTTGCTCTTCTGCATTGGGACATTCCAATTTATTATCAGCTGAACACCAGGTGAAGTAGTTGGTTGATATGTGGGACTTTGTTATGCAAAATCTGTACCTTTACACATTAAGCTCAGACTCAATGAGAAATTTTATATTCTGAGGCAGAGACATTCATCTTCCTCAGTGAATAGTATGGGTGGTGGAATCACAGGGGCTTTGAAATCCCCCCTCTGTTGTAATGATAAATTAACCCACTTCAAATATTCAGAGAGATGTGCAGGGTGTTGCGATTGCTCCTAATGTGTTTTAGTTTTTTCTGCACTGTCACGTCTGTCAGTTTAAGTATTCCAAAGGGAAGTAATGTGAGATGAAGAGGAGAGGAAGTCTTAGTTTTTATTTCATAGATTAAGAAACTGATGCTCAGACATGTTCATGGTTTGTTTTAAATTACAACTTTCTTTCCTTTCTTTTATTTGAGAGAGAGAGGGTGCAAGTGAAAAAGGGGCAGGGAGAGAGAATCCCATGAGAGAGAAAGAGAGAGAGAAATGGGCTCACCCAAAGCAGGCCAAATGTTTTTACCCAAAGCAGGGCTCATGTTCACCCAAAGTGGAGCTTGAGCTCACCTGATGTGGAACTTAAACTCACGTGAGATCATGTGAGATCATGACCTAAGATGAATGAAGTCTGGTGCTTAATGACTAACCCACCCGGGCACCCTCAAATTACAACTTAAAAGTGGTAGAGCTGTGAGTAGGAATGGTGTTTTGATTCTAAATATATCAGGGTATTATTAGTAGTAGCACACTGTACTTTTAAATATCAGTGAAACATGAAAATAGTTTTAGTGAATAAAAAGGCTCAGAACACAAAAATATGCTAAACTAAGAAAAATGTCAAAAAATATCTTTGACATTTCATATTTGAAAGCTCTAAGGGCTAATTTAGAATGTGTGAATATAGTCTTATTTTATACTGGCCTAGACAATAAATGGAAACGCCTAAGGATATACTATTAAAATCATTTCCACATTTTCTTTGCCTTCTGTTGCCTGGATTGTGGAATGCCCTGAAGCCCCACCTAAGTGGTGAAGCTGGGAAGAAATGCTCATGCATGATTACAGCAGTATCAAGATGGAGAAGAGGGGCATGTAGGGGCGCACAAGGGCTCTGGAAGGCAGGAATAGTCTCTTTATAGATCTGCTTGGTCATTATAATCTGTTTGTTTTATAATGATGGTTGAAGCGTATATTTTGTAGACTTTGATATATGTATCTATGTTAACTTTCACAATAAATTAAGACTGAAAAACTTTGATTATACCTCAGTTGAAATTAAATATTAAACTAATCAAGACTCAGAATAAAGTCTCAGGTAAAAAAGTCTCAGCCTTCCAAGTACAGAATGGCTCACACAGAAGACACCAGCAGAAGTAATGTCCGGAGTACCCTAAGTCAGTCCAGGGAAGACAATCCTTTTACTACATCCAATGTCTGTGAGAGGAGCAAAGTCAATATAGAACCCCATTATACAGGTTTGTAGTAGGTTACATGGCATTATGTTTAGGTTAATGTAAAGAAGATATAGGGCTCATAACATATTATATAATTTAATTTTCTTACTCCTTTCTACATTCTTTTTTTTTTAATTTTTTTAAATGTTTTCTTTATTTTTGATACAGAGAGAGACAGAGCATGAGAGGGGGAGGGGCAGAGAGAGAAGGAGACACAGAACCAGAAACAGGCTCCAGGCTCTGAGCTAGCTGTCAGCACAGAGCCCGACGCGGGGCTCGAACCCAAGAGAACGTGAGATCTGATCTGAGCCAAAGTCAGAGGCTTAACTGACTGAGCCACCCAGGCGCCCCTCTACATTCTTGATAATGTCTTTTCTTAAAGAATTTCTTTTTTAAAATTTTTAATGTTTATTTATTTTTGAGAAAGAGAGAAATAGAGCATGAGCAAAGGAGCGGCAGAGAGAGGGAGACACAAATCCAGTAGCAGGGTCCAGGCTCACAGAGCCCCAGACAGGGCTTGAACTCATGAACTGCAAGATCGTGACCTGAGCTGAAGTCATATGCTTAACCGACTAAGCCACCCAGGTGCCCTTTTAAAGAAAAGTTTCTTAATGTTTATTTATTTCTGAGAGGAAGGAAGGGGCAGAGAGAGATTAGGAGACACAGAATCTGAAGTAGGCTCAGGCTCTGAGCAGTCAGCACAGAGCCTGACAGGGGGCTCAAATTTATGGAGTGTGAGATCATGACTGAGCCAAAGTTGGACACTCAACCAAGTGAACCACGCAGGTGCCCCTTCTTAGAGAACTTCTTTATGCATTATGTTTAACAACTATGTGAACATAATAATTTGAGAATATAGAAAAATTGATATATTTAGGCATAGTGAAAAGACTATTTCAATCACCGGAGGTATTATAAAGCATAATGATTGAATCAGAGCCAGATATCACCATCACCATTCAAGTTTAGAGGTGATCCAGAGGTCAGTAAATTTATGTTGAGTCCCAGAATATTGGGTTAGAGCATTTTATATCTTACCTGCCTGGATAAGCATTGTTCCTGGAAGTTGGTATAGACCTGAGTATGCAGGTGGAAGTCAGCTTAACTCAACTAAGTAAAGTGGATAAGTAATTGACCCTTGCTTTTTGTATATATATACTCAGAATGCAATTTTTATGGGATTTGTTTTTCTATAATAGGTCACAGAATTGGGACATGGCTATGATGGGAATTTTTCAGCTTTTGTTTCTTTGGATGTGCTTTCTGATCATTTCTCACTCTCCTGCTGAGGTTTCTAAAATACATATATTGGATGGCAGCCTCCAATAAGTGCCTCAGACTTTCTTCACTATTTATTATTCTTTTTTCATTTTGCCCTCTGACTGAATAATTTTCAGTGGCCTTTTATCAAATTCAGTGATTCTTTTTTTGTTTGTTTGTTTGGTTTAGTTTGCTCTTGAACTCCTCTAAGGAATCTTTCAGTGCTGCTATTGTATTCTTCAGGTCCATGATTTCTGTTTAATACTTTTTTCTGTCTCTTCTTGAAATTTCCTCTTGGTTTATGTTTTGTACGCTGACTATAGTGAGCATTTTTATGACGGTTATTTTTAATGCTCTGTCAGGTATATCATATATTTTCATTTCATTAGTCAGTTTGTGGAGATTTCTCTTACACTTTTTTGGAAAGTATTTCAACTTCATTTTCATTGACTCTCTGCATTGGTGTCTGCACTTTAGACAAACACCCACTTGTCCTAATACTCATGGACTGGCCTTGAACTGGAGAGGGCACCACCAATAAGGCTGGTCAGAGACTCCGAAGGCTTCTCAAAGTTTGTGCAGTCCAACCCTCTTTCTTTGTTATTAGTGACCCCTACCCCAAAGGCATGCATAATGTCCCACGTCCCATGTTTTAGAACATGCAAGACTGAAGCCAGTTCCTCAGGAAGCTCACAGATAAATTGCATTATTGAACATGTGGTGCTCAATTTCCCTTACCAGAAAGACGCTGTAAGAAAGGAGTTTCAATAGCTTGGTCTGTGCTGAGCCAGGGGATGGAGCTATGGTGACTTCCCGGGCAAACCACCATCTTTGTTCTCTCTCACGCCAGGCAGCTGAAGTGTGCTGTTTCCTGTATCCCCTCTGCTTTCTGACACAGACTCTCTAGAAGCCAGTCCTCTGGACAGACCTAATAAAAGCTGGGGCACTGGACACAGAGTGCACTTCTTTCCTTCCCCAGGGAGAAGCCAGGAGCTTGGGGGGTTTGTCCCAATTTGAAGGTGCTGTGCAAAGATAAGTATTAGGACGAGAGGACATCTTGACTTTCCCTACCAGTTTCAGTGTGACTAGTTTCAAGCTTTAACTGCGAGCAGGACTGCGTTAACTAGTGTCTGGATTTTTCACAAAAGCAATCTGTACATGAAATATTTTTGAATCAGTGTATTCATGGAGGGTATGAGGTCTAGGGCTTCCTCTTCTGCCATCTTGTTTAATGGGAAATGGGAATTTATTTTTGGCCCTCTTTGGGCCTCTCCCTACAGTGGAGGGAAAACTTGGGTAAAATTTTGAGTCCCTACAGCATTAGAGACACATTAAGGTCCTTTGTGTAAATACAATCCCCTCAATACCTATCACACCTAGAAACTATTCCCCGCGGAAGATACTGTTTACCCTGTCTATAACTGAGCACATTATATCCTTACACTCACCTTAAGTCTTCTGTGAATTTTAAGTGGCAAAAATGATAATAATGAAGGCTGTTTATTTTTGTCTGCTGCTAGAGAGGACTCAGTATCAGAAAATATTATCTGTAGTTCAGAAAGATTGCCAGGGCACATCAGAAATTAAGAGTGGGCTCTGTCTTCATAGTACCAAAGGGAGCAAAGCCACAGACTAAAGCTGCCCTTTCAGGATCACAGAGGTAATACCATTAAGAAAGCACCAAGGTTTTCTTGCCTAAGGAGGGTGAGTTTCTGAATTCCATTTATATTAATGTCCTCCTTTTAGGATAGAAGTCCAGGGATCTAAGATACTTTCCAGATTTTTCAGTCCTCTAACTCAAGTGAAATTGACAGAAGAACCTGTTGGAGGGGAGGGTGGTGGGGTAGGGAAGTTTCAGAGACATTGGGTTCAAAGGATGCAATTTATTGGTCAGTTCCATGGATGGAACTCTCACTTTTCCAAATGTATGGTTTTTACTCTGTGGCATGGAGCAGGAACTTAAACTCTCCTAGACCATGGTCTTTTATTTGATTAGAAACAATGTTCTTCATTCCCACCACACCGAGTCTAATCCCCATTAGAGGTAAGCACCAGGTTGGTGGGGTTGCTGCCTCCAATTTTACTGATTAGGAGAGGGATCATGTGCTCAAAGAAATAAAATGAGAAGAGGCAAATCTCTCCTAGTCCAGTCTTCTTCTTTAACCTTTGCTTTCCATAGCCGTCATATTGGCATATGGAAACACTGGCCTTCACGCTGTAGGCTCAGTTTTGATGCTCTTTGCATGAACAGCTTATAAAGACTCTAATGAGAGAATGCCCATGTCATTTGATTTATGATAATGGTAAAGCAGATCTGTGGGTCCAGGTTGGGCTAGTCTCAGATATTCTTTGTACATACCCAGTTCTCATGGGAGGACATGTGATGAGAAAAATTGAGTTTTTCTGTGTAACATTTTCCTCCTTTGTCCACAGATTCGCTTAGAGTAGAATGGCACCTGGGAATGCTTCTTTTGTGACTGAATTTATTCTACTGGGGCTAATATACCTACCAGATCTCCAGCTCCCCCTGTTCTACCTGTTTCTAGTCGTGTATGTGGTCACTGCATTGGGAAATTTGGGCTTGATATCTCTAATTGGGCTGAATTCATATCTGCACACCCCCATGTACTTTTTCCTCTTCAATTTGTCTTTCATAGATTTCTGTTATTCTTCTGTGTTTACACCCAAAATGCTTTTTAACTTCACATCAAAGAAGAATATCATCACCTATAGGGGGTGCATGACCCAGCTTTTCCTTTTCAGTTTTTTTGGTATTTCTGAAGGTTATGTGCTGACATCAATGGCCTATGATCGCTATGTGGCCATCTGTAACCCACTTCTGTA
Organism: Helogale parvula; assembly: GCA_004023845.1. NCBI lineage: Eukaryota > Metazoa > Chordata > Mammalia > Carnivora > Herpestidae > Helogale > Helogale parvula. The sequence continues at coordinate 42,923 of PJEM01012076.1, forward strand.
TAATGTTGTCATGTCTTCTAGAGTGTGTTACAGCCTTATGCTTGGTTCATATTTGATGGCATTTTCAGGTGCTATAGCCCACACGGGATTCATGCTGAGACTGACCTTCTGTGATGCAAACACCATCAACCATTATTTGTGTGACATCCTTCCTGTGCTCCAGCTTTCCTGCACAAGCACCTACGTGAATGAGCTGGTGGTTTTCATTGTGGTGGGCATCAACATCATTGTGCCCAGTGTCACCATCTTTGTGTCTTATGCTTCCATCCTCTCCAGCATCCTCCGCATTAGCTCCACTGAGGGCAGGTCCAAAGCCTTCAGCACCTGCAGCTCCCACATAATTGCTGTTTCTCTCTTCTTTGGATCAGGTGCATTTATGTATCTTAAACCATCTTCTGCTGGGTCTATGAATGAGGGGAAAATCTCTTCTGTCTTTTATACCAATATAGTTCCCATGATGAACCCTTTCATTTACAGCTTGAGATACAAAGACATTAAACTTGCCCTGAGGAAAACTCTGAATAGGAGAGTATTTTGATCAGAAATCATGTCTGTGCAGTTAGTTGCACACAGGGAGATACTGTGTGTTTAAATAAAGTATGTTAAGTGGAAATATTCTTAGCCTCTTTTTTCCTTAACATGATAAAGGAAGCTCGAGTCTCATAAATTATTTTTAGTTTTATAAAGTAGGAGTTCTTTAAAAATTAATAAACTGGGTTTCCCCCCCCACCACCACCATTACCACAATATCTTCTTCACCTTCTTGTTTTGTTTAGGAATAGCATAAGTAAGAAACATGTCTCTTTTTTTCCCCCATTGTCCTTTTGAACTTGTTTTTTCCTCTTAAACATGGTTGACTTTTTATATTGAAGTATTAATTTAGTTAATACTAGAGTGACGTTGTATAATTGGGAGTGTTCTTATCTGCCACTTGGTATTAGAAACATATATCACATACTGTTTGTACTCCCAGTGTTCAATCCTCCAATTGGCAAGAATATGTCTCCTTTAAATACTGGGATTGAAAATTCCATAAAGACAATCAAGGTTAATCCATTTTTGCATGTGTAAACATTATGTATAAAGTGTCTTTTGGTAGGCTTTTTTTTTTTTAACCTTTGAAGAGCCAAACCAACACATTGGTGATTGTCAAAATATATTTATTGTATGGATGGGAAAGTGAAGCTCAGAGTAGTTAGATTTCCCTAAAGTCACACAACTTTGTCAAGTAAAAGCCTGAACTAAGTTCTTAGCCTTCTGATTTCAAGTCTACTACTCTTTGCAGTCTATTTTTGTTCTACTTTATTCTATTTTTGCTTCAGTAAGCATGGACTGTGAGAAAACATTGCAAATTTGAAAGTTAACTGTGCTTTGTTCCAAGATGATTCATGAGTTTCTCTCAGTGTGGGTATTACTCTTTTTAGATTCTGTTTAAGAAAACACCTTGATGGTTCTTTTTGTTGGGAAAAAGGATGCCTTGGGGGCTGGTATGTTAGGGAGATGTTTGGCTCAAATAGGGAGGTTATTTTTCTGCAAATTAAGAAAAAACCTGAATTTGCAATGTTTGCAAGTATTTGTAATTCAGAGAATAGGGCATGGGAGAAAAAGGAGCAAAAATTATGTCAATAGGTTAGAACTCAACAAGACACATGGACAACAAGTATGATAAGGTTCCTTACTCATTGTGGGACGTGGTTATGAAAATTAGCATTCATGTTTCATTTTGATTTTGTATCCTATTGTGTAGAGACTGTAACATATTTCAGTTTCATATACCTTTCATAGAACTATAATGCAAAATGTTCATATATTAACAGTGTTTTAGGAATGAAGATGGAAAAACTGTAGGTACATTGGGGGAACCAGGTAGAGTGAGGGCAGCAGTTTCAGGAGATAAAATAGTAAGGGGGTAATTTGAGTTCAAATTAGGAAGAAGGAATTTAGAAAGAAAACTGATGGATACTGAAAGCCCTTACCCATGACTCTCTCCTTTCTTGATGTCCCCCAATATATGGACATCAGAAAGTAGTAAAAGCATAAGTTATTTGATTTTTTTTTAAAGTTAAATCCACTGGGTTAGAGGACTTGGGTGCCACTGAATCACTCCTGTTTTTATTGGCTTCCATATACTTTCATATGGATTTTTACATACAAAAACCCTGAGTTGCAGCTGATAGAGCAGACAATTAAAAGAAAGATTAGGTGAATAAACCAAATTGTGACAATGTTTTTTTTTCTGAAAAGGATGTTGGATGATGATGATGATGATGATGATGATTGTTATTAGGAAAAGCAAAAAAAAAAAATGCTACTCTAAAAATCCTCAGTTTGATGGATCAATTGACAACTTAATTATTTTCCAGGATACCTTTATTTGTCTTCAAGTTTTTCTTTAAATTCCAGTTAGATAACATACAGTGCAATATTGGTTTCAGGAGTGGAACCCAGTGATTCATCACTTACACACAACACTCAGTGCTCAACACAAGTTCCCTCTTAACGTGCATCACCCATCTAACCCATCTCTCCACTCACCGCCCCTCCAGCGACAATGTTTGTTCTTTATCGTTAAGTATCTTATGGTTTGCTTCCCCCTCTTATTTTTATCTTATTTTTCCTTCCCTTCCCTTACGTTCATCTGTTGTGTTTCTCAAATTCCACATATGAATGAAATCATATGATAGCTGTCTTTCTCTGACTGACTTACTTCACTTAATATAATACCCTGTAGTTTCATCCATGTTGTTGCAAATGGCAACATTTCATTATTTTTCATTGCCATGCAGTATTCCATTGTATATACATATCATATCTTTATCCATTCATTAGACAGGGTACATTTGGGCTCTTTCCATAATTTGGCTATGGTTGATAGTGCAGCCATAATATTGGAGTACGTGTGCCCCTTTAAATCAGCACCCCTGTATCCTTTGGATAAATTCCTAGTAGTGCAATTTCTGGGTTGTAGGGTAGTTTTATTTTCAATATTTTGAGGGACCTCCATATCATTTTCCAGAGTGGCTGCACCAGTTTGCACTCCCACTAGAAATGCAAAAGAGTTCCCTTTTCTCCATATCCTCACCAATATCTGTTGTTTCTGAGTTGTTCACTTTAGCCATTCTGATAGGTATGAGGTGATATCTCATTATGGTTTTAATTTATATTTTAACTAATATCATCCTCAATGGGGTAAAATGCAGAGCTTTCCCCCTAAGATCAGGAACACAACAGGGATGTCCACATTCACCAGTTCTTCAACATAGTACTAGAAGTCCTAGCCTCAGCAATTAGACAACAAAAAGAAATAAAAGGCATTCAAATTAGCAAGGAAGAAGTCAGACTTTCGTTCTTCACAGATGACATGAAACTCTACATTGAAAACCCAAAAGACTCCACCAAAAAAACCTGCTAGAACTGATCCATGAATTAAAGTCACAGGATATAAAATCAATGCACAGAAATTGGTTGCATTTCTATACACCAATAATGAAGCAGCAGAAAGAGAAATCAAGGAATCAATCCTATTTACAATTGCACCAAAACCCATAAAATACCTAGGAATAAACCTAAACAAAGAGGTAAAAATTGGTACACTGAAAACTATAGAAATCTTATGAAGGAAATTGAAGAAGACACAAAGAAATGGAATAAAATTCCATGCTAATGGATTGGAAGAACAAATATTGTTAAAATGTTGATACCCAAAGTAATCTACACATTGAGTGCAATCCCTATCAAAATAACACCAGCATTCTCACAGAGCTAGAATAAGCAATCCTAAAATTTGTATAGAATCAGAAAAGACCTAAACAGCCAAAGGAATGTTAAAAAAGAAAACCAAAGCTGGAGGCATCACAATTCTGAATCTTAAGCTGTATTACAAAGCTTTAATCATCAAGATAGTGTGGTACTGACACAAAAACAGACACATAGATCAATAAAATAGAATAGAGAACCCAGAAATGGACCCACAAATATATGGCCAACTAATCTTTGATAAAGCAGAAAACAATATCCAATGGAAGAAAGAATCTCTTCAGGAAATGATGTTCGGAAAACTGGACAGCAACCTGCAGAAGAATGAAACTAGACCACTTCCTTACACCATACACAAAAATAAACTAGAAATGGGTGAAGGACCTGAATGTGAGACAGGAAACCATCAAAACCCTAGAGGAGAAAGTAGGAAACAACCTCCTTGACCTCAGCCACAGTAATTTCTCACTCGACACATCCCCAAAGGAAACAATCAGCAAAACTAAAAGGCAACCGAGGGAATGGGAGAAGATATTTTCAAATCACATACTGGGTAAAGGGTTGGTATCCAAAATCCATAAAGAACTAACCAAACTCAACACCCCAAAAATAAATAATGCGGTGAAGAAATGGGCAGAAGACATCCAGATGGCGAACAGACATATGAAAAGATGCTCAACATCACTAATCATCAGGAACCCACTTTTAATCTTTGCAACATCATTTAGCTACATGGTTCCTGGGTCCAGCTCCAGAGAGACAGGACTATGTTGGAAGTACTTGGTGAATCCTGGTTATTCCTTAAATCATTCATTTGTTTATATTAGAAAAAAAGCCCAATTTTTTTTTTTTTTTACCTGCTAAGTCCCTGGCAATGTTTGGCAATGTGATATATATGACAAACAAGACATGTAAAATACCAATATAAAGATAGATTTTCACATAGAAAGTAGAGTTACACTGCACACATGAAGAGATTCTAAAATTGGTCTTATATGGTTAACATTACTCCTGAAAATTGATTATGTCAGCACATGTTATGTTGGGGACAGACATGGTATCCTTCCACAAGCCTAACACAGTTGATTTTCCTCTTTAGCATTGGGATATTTCACTGTATATTCAGCCTAGAACTAGATATAGTTATTGGTTTATATGCAGGGCTTTGTTATACAAAACAATGCATGTTTAAACATTAAAGTCTCACTCAGGGTGGGAAGTTTTAAATTCAGAGGCAGAGACTCTTATTTTCCTCACTAGGTAGGATAGCTGGTGGAAACACCTGTGCTATTTAAAGTCTCTCTCTGACTGTTAAGTGGGTTGAATAGATCCACTTAACAAATAAAAGATATATGCAGGTTTTACATTTGCTCTTAGAAAGCGTGTGCTATTGCAGTGTTCTCTGCGTGTTTTATCTGTTGGTCTCTGTGTTCCTCAGGGAAGAACTTGGAGGTAAATAGGGAAGAGGATCCACTTCCCATTTCATAGATGATGAGACTACTGCTCAGAGGTGTTCATGGATTGTTCCAAATTACAATTAATATTCAGTAGAAATGAGATTATGGATTTGGTGTTTTGATTCAAAATCTATCAGGATTTGCCATACTTTAAAACATCAGTGAAACTTGAACAATGGTTAGTGGATAAAAATGCCTCTGAACACAAATATAGGAAAATATTCAAATAATAAAAATGCCTAGAAAATATTTCACATTTGATATTTGACATATCTCTTGTCTAATTTACAAAGTGTGACTAAGTTCTCATTTGATACATGTTTATGCAGTAAATGGGAACATATAAGAGTAAGAGTACACTTATTTTGATGAGCACCAAATAATGTATAGAATTGTTGAATAACTTTATTGTACGCTTGAAACTAATATAATGCTCTATGTTAACTATGTTAACGGGAATTAAAATTAAGAAAAAAAGAAACTGATCTTGTTTGTTTAGGGAGGAAACCTACTGCTGTTGGTCAGTCTCTACAGATATAAGACTTGTTGTCTTTGATGCCCTAGAGACAGAAGTCTCATTCTTATGGGGCCAGCTAGATATAGCTTTATAGAGTTGCCAGACATTTATGTGCTGACGTGTCCATGCACAAGTCCGTGGACAAATTTACATTTATATTTAAATATGCACACACATATATAAAACCAATTCATGTGCTTATCTTTTTTTTTTGAAATTTATTTACTTATTTTTTTCCATAATATTTTATTGTCAAATTTGTTTCCATACAACCCCCAGTGCTCTTCCCCTTAAGTGCCCTCCACCATCACCACCACCTCTTTCCCCCCTTCCCCTTCCCCCTCAACTCTCAGTTCATTGTCAGCATTCAATAGTCTCTCAAGTTTTGTATCCCTCTCTCTCCCCAACTCTCTCTCCCTCCTCTGCTCCCCCTGGTTCTCCATTAGGCCTCTCCTGTTTTCCTGCTAGACCTATGAGTGCAAACGTACGGTTTCTGTCCTTCTCTGCCTGGCTCACTTCACTCAGCATGACACCTTCAAGGTCCATCCACTTTCCTACAAAAGGCCATATGTCATTCCCTCTCATTACCATGTAGTACTCCATCGTGAAAATATACCACATCTTCTTGATCCATTCGTCAGGTGATGGACATTTGGGCTCCTTCCATGTTTTGGCTATTGTTGATATTGCTGCTATGAACATTGGGGTACATGTGCTCCTATGCATCAGCATTTCTGTCTCTCTTGGGTAAATCCCCAGCAATGCTATTGCTGGGTCGTAAGGGAG
>PJEM01012077.1:0-30604 GCA_004023845.1 Helogale parvula
TTTTTCTTCTTTCTTTTTGAATGGAGAAAGAAAAGAGAGGAACATGAGCTAGAGAGAAAAAAAGACATGAATAAGATCCAAGTATCTTCATACCAAATGTATCAGGGTTCCACGACTAGTTGGCAGTTAACAGGATTTCACACTACCTGGCATAAATTTGATTACATCTCTAGACTGTAACTTTTCTGACTGAGTATGCGTCTTTTTTATTCATGTAATGTGTTGCCTTTTAAAAAAAAAAAACAAATACTACAATAATGTGTGAGGTGGTCAGTCCCCAAGACATTAAAGAAAGGCCACATGACCCCACCCTTCTAGTGCTTTGTGTGATTGGGTATCTAAGGGTTTTGTTTTGTTTTTTCTGTTGCAAGGCCAATTTATCCATTATTGGAAATGCTAAGCAAGTGGAATTTACTGTTTTGTTAATAAAATATTTCTTAATAAAAAACAACAACAACAACAACAAAAATAAAATAAAATATTTTTCTCGAGGGGCACCTGGGTGGCTCATTCGGTTAAGCATCCGACTTTGGCTCAGGTTCATGGGTTCAAGCTTGCAGTTCATGGGTTCAACCCCCGTATTGGGCTCTGTGCTGACAGCTCAGAGCCTGGAGCCTGTCTTTGGATTCTGCGTCTCCCTTTCCCTCTGCCCCCGCCCCCACTCTCTCTCTCTCTCAAAAACAAATAAACTTAAAAAAATAATAAAATATTTCCCTCACCCCCACATAATTCTCTGATAAAGCTTCCTGTTTATCCCCCTCATAATATTACAATCTATAATTACCTGACTTGCAAATTTTTATTGACTGTCACCCTTACTAGAACGTAAGCCCCACGAGGGCAAGGACCTTATCCACCTTGCGTACTGGCGTGTCCAGAGGGCCCAACAGTTGTTGACTCATTGTGTAGAAGCCAGTCTTCCTGCTCTGCCCCACGTGGTGCTTGCTTCCGTTCTTGGCAATGCCACATCGGCCTCACCTTCCACCTGTAACCTACGCTTGACCTGTTCTACCTCCAGCCTGTTCTTGACCAACTAATATCGTCTCCCTTCCTTCAAGACTCATTACTAGCTCCTCCCACCTATGATGACCCCTTTAACCATTGATTCAGTGGGTGTACAGGGAGCCGCTTGGCAGTCTTACAGACGGCTCCTACCCCAATGGCATGCCTTCACTTGTACTTGCTTTGTGATCCTACTCCTTTCATGTATGTAGGTATGTTTTTTTTAAATCTTTTATTTATTTTTGAGAGAGAGAGAGAGAGAGAGAGAGAGAGAGAGAGAGAGAGAGAGAGTATGAGCAGGGAAGAGGCGGAAAGAGAGGGAGATACCGGATCTGAAGCAGGCTCCAGGCTCTGAGCTGTCAGCACAGAGCCCTACACAGGGCTCAAACTCACGAACCATGAGGTCGTGACCTGAGCCCAAGTCGGACGCTCAACTGACTGAGCCACCCAGGAACCCCCCCCCCCCCCCCGCCCCCAAACTAGAGTTTTAAGAATTGTCCTGAAATTAGAAAAATGAGTCATTCCTTTTCCCCACTTAACTTTATTGACAAAGTCAAAGCTAGAGCTCAGAAAACATTCCTGTGTTAACAGTAGCCGGAGCTTAGCTCTCTATCCCATAACGCATGTGGAGGACTTCACAGAGGATATTAACATGATGTCAGTAACCTGAGGTTAGGATTTTAGATCGAGTAAGAAAATAAATTTTTTTTTGGCAGATTTTACAACGTTAAAAAAAAATTGTTCCCCTCCAGGAAAATAAAGAGTAATAAATAGGACTACTCGCTGTGGGCAAAGAATTTGCCGCCCTCCAAACTGTGACAAGCAGACTGGGGTACAGAGATCTCTTGTGTGTATTACCTGCTACTCCTCTTCTGTCCCTGCTACAACTTACATTAGTAACAAATGACCAAACATTTTTTCTTTGGAAAATAAATTTAACAGGACAAAATGCTTTCGACATACTGAAAGCCTGTGTGTGTAAATTAACAATCTTACTGTTTCTTAATGCATAGACAGGCACCATTGGAAAATACAGCTATATAAACTGAACATGGAGTCCTTAAGGGGGAACAGTCTCTAGCAGAGATGGTTAGCTTGAAGTGTTTTTGTTCAGTTATATATTGTACTTTTCATATGTGCGTCAAAGGTTCTATTTGATCCTTTCTAGGCAACTGGGATATCTTGTGAGAATAACGTAAGTTGACTAAATAATTTATTTTCAGGGTAGGCTTGCAAGTTAAAGCAAGTTAAAAAGGCAGAGAATTCAGGCCACTTCAGCTGCACATGACTTCAACTGGAAAAAGGTCTTTTGGGGCCTAATTAAGCGGTCACAGTAAAAACTGCCTTCTTGAAACAAGATTCCTGAAATTCCTAAGCTTGAGATACTTCAAATTAAAAATTTTTAAATGTTTATTTATTTTTGAGACACACACACACACACACACACACACACACACACACAGAGTGCAAGCAGTGGAGGGTCAGAGAGAGGGAGGCACAGAATCCGAAGCAGGCTCCAGGCTCCGAGCTGTCAGCACAGGGCCTGATGCGGGGCTTGAACTCGTGAACCTTGAGATCATGACCCAAGCCAAAGTCAGACGCTCAACCTACTGAACCACCCAGGCGCCCCGAGATACTTCAAATTGAAATAAACAAGGATGGTTCTACTATGACAGTGATAATTTTTAAATGTTAAAGGTTTCATTTATTTATTAAAAATTTTTTTAATGTTTATTTATTTTTGAGAAACAGAGAGACAGAGTGTGAGCAGGGGATGGGCAGAGAGAGAAGGAGACACAGAATCTGAAGCAGGCTCCAGGCTCTAAGCTAGCTGTCAGCACAGAGCCCGACACGGGGCTTGAACTCATGAACCGCGAGATCATGAACTGAGCCGAAGTTGGCTGCTTAACCAACTGAGCCACCCAGGCGCCCCAAATGTTAAAGGCTTTCATTTAGTTTCTGCCAAGGCATCATTTAAACTGTAGCATGTGCACTCAGGAGTCAGCAAGGATTAGGAGTTTCAGAACAACTATGTGCGGAAGTCTCGGGTCAAATGGAGTAAAGCTCGGCCAGTGTGGGTTTGTGCAAGCTGTGACCCAGTGGCTGAGCTCATGATGTGGTATCTCTCCTCAGCCACTTCAACTACATTTTGTTTTCAGGTCATGGTGATGCCATTTCTTTGGTGTCATTTAAGTTGCACACATACATTGCACAATTCATTACAGTGGTGCTTTGTTAAATCGGGTGGAATGCCGCCGCGCAAGAGTCACGTTGGGAAGCCTCCCACGGCACAGATGTTCACCAGGACATCAGTTCGTAACTCGGAGGTGGTATACAGCCGAACCTTCTCAAAAGCGAGAGCAGCAGACAGGCGGACAGGCGCTCTCGTCACTCCACGCACACACAATTACGAGGCTACATCTTTTCCAGGATTGTAATACGCCTCTCGTCAGTGCACTTCTTGTTCCATTCAGTTTTAAAGGGTTGGTTTCTTAGACTTTAGCTGTCTGGTTTTGAAGAACTTTTTAAATTCCCGCAATTCCTGGGGCTTCAAACTCTGATCCACCCCTGGAGTCAATTGATAGCTCAGAGGAGACACAGTGTAACCATTTTGGTAAAGACAGATTCTCTTGCAGAACTCAAAGGTGCCAAACATAACTCCGAAATATGGAACTATCTGTTTAAAAAGAAATGAAAAATCCTGTTAAAATCTTAAACAGAAAAGGGTCAACGCATCTGTAGTCAGCCTGGATCAGGGTCAACTGACATGAAGCCTGCGGAAAGTACAGCGTAATTCTCTTTGGAACTGGGGAAGATGGCACAATGTGGGTGAGTGCAGAGCAATGGCATGGGTCTGGATTAGTCTGACGCTGTCTGTCGACATATGCTGGTCTTAACTGGAATCCTCTAAGTGTCAACTCATGCAAGGGTAGTCCAGAGTTCTTAGCGTTTTCGGTGGTGCGGGGGCGGGGGGTCATGAAAAATACTTTGGGACTATGATGAAAGCTTGGGATCCTCTCCTCAGAGAGATGCACACAGGCAATTTTGCAAATGATCTTAGGCTAGGGGATTAGGTTCCCCTTAGGAGTCCGTGAACCCCCACGTGAGGAACCTCTACACTAAATGTTCAGCTGCTCTGGGATGGGGCGTCAGATGCCCCGTCACTGCACAGGGTCCCCTCTCTCAGGGCCGACTGCCAGCCTCCACACCTGTGTCTTATGCTACCGTCAGTACAAGACAGGCTGTCTGCTCGCAAGGGAATGGGCTAGAATTGGAAGAGGTGGAGATGAAGAGACTGATCACCCTTCTCACCCTTAGCAAGTTGGCTGTCAGTCCACTCCAGAGCGCCAGGACCCCTTGGGCCTTGACTATCTGCCGGAAGCAGTCCGCTGCTCCCGAGAAATGGATGTCCACTCCTCCACGGTGCGGAAGGTACGGGCTCTGAGCCTGGCAGGAAATTTACAAGATGGGATGGTATGATTGAGTCACCAGGAAATAAATGTTCCAGTCGGAGAAGCCAGGGTCTCGAGTCTGGGCCCTGGTTGCTATGCTCGTGGCCAAGATGCTGGCCAAGAATGGCTGTCACAGGGCTCTTGTTGGATGGCCCAAGAATGAATATCAGCATGCAGTAAAGTCATGATGCCCCGTTCACATATTTGTGGCTTATGTTGCTTGGAAGGAAGCAACCATTCAGGACAAAGGAAACTTCATACTTGACATTGCTTCCCCACCTCTGCCCTCTGGACAAGATTAACATTCTCCCAGGCCCTTAACTTTTAAGTGCTCCCCTCTGCCTCCCTGTCTTTTTAAAAATATTTTTTTAATGTTTAATTTTGAGAGAGGGAGAGAGTGAGCCAGGGAGGGGCCAGAGAGAAAGAGAGAGGGAGACAGAATCTGAACCAGGTTCCACACTCTGAGCTGTCAGTACAGAGCCCCATGTGGGGCTCAAACCCAAGATCCCTGACATCACGACCAGAGTGGAAGTCGGATGCTCAACCGACTGAACCACCCAAGGGCCCCTCTGTCTCCCTGTCTTAACTGAGGCCTTCCCTGCGAAGCTCTCAAGTGTAGGCCGCTCATTTCTCCACATCACAGATGTCCCGGGCCAAGGAGCAGAGCCCTCTTGCCAACCCCAGACCCTGACTCCTTCGCCATAAGGCCAGACGTTCTCTGCAGGAGCTCATGTCACTGAACCGCGCTCCTTGCTGCCGCTCACATCTCCCGACCTCCTAAAGGTCTTCCACGTTCCCTGAAAACCGTGTCCCCGGGGCTCTCCCTATTCCAGATTCACCACCATCTTAGGGAACTCCGGTGTCTGTAAACAACCCATCCCACACTCAGTTTGTGGACCTCGACTTCAGTGATCCTTACTTTGCCACCACTTTTGGCCACATTCACGGACTTCATCAATACTCTGAGAAGGGTCCTGGCCGATCACCAAAATGCTCCCTCTCTGAAAGTCACATTTCTGTCCTTTAGTAAAACAGTTTTAGGATCAAATGAAATACCATCTACACACACACACACCTGACAGCTCTAGCCCACTGTGAGGGGGACAGCCCCTCGCAGCTGGCTTTCAGAAATGGTGTCAAGGTCACACTGAGCTTTGTGCATACTTTGGTTTGTTTCTGAAAGGTCTAGTTGAGCCTAGCACGGCATTCTAGTGAAGTGGAATCCAGATCTCCATGCGGGAAGGGGTGCCCCGCTGGCTCAGTCAGAAGAGCACGAAACTCTTGATCTCAGGGTTGTGAGTTCGAGCCCCGTGTTGGGTGTAGGGATTACTTAAAAATAAATAAATAAATAAATAAATAAATAAATAAACAACAAAAATGATCTTCCACACGGGTGAGATGGTAGAGTCTCACAGTCAGAAGACCAGAGTCTCTGAGTTGGACAAGTCAGGTTCTATCCTGGCCGCCTCACCTGCTGGCCATGTGACCCTGGGCACTTACCTAGCCCTCCTGAGCCTCAGTTTCCTTATTCAGAGTACCCACTTCATGGGACTTTTGTGAGAATTAAATGAGGTGGACACGGAAGGCACATGGTAAGGATCAAGAAATATGGGCTAGCGTTGCTCTTAGTATTTCATAGAACGTATGCTTCGGGGCACCTGGGTGGCTCAGTCGGTTAAACTTCTGACTTCAGCTCAGGTCATGATCTCACGGTTCATGGGTCTGAGCCCTGTGTTGGGCTCTGTGCTGATAGCATGGGGTCTGCTTTGGTCTGATTTTCCTCTCTCCCTCTCTCTCTCTCTGCCCCTTCCCTGCTCATGCTCGTTCTCTCTCTCTCTGTGTCAAAATAAATAAACATTAAAAAAGAAAAAAAATGTTCTCTTAAGAAAGAAAACAACTCCTTCTTCCAGAGAGCTCTGTGTGGCCGCCACTGTCAGGACACAGAACTGCCCCCCGCTGCCCCCGTGATTCTCTTGTGCTGTCCCTCAGCTGTCAGGCCTGGGTGGCCACTGATCTTTCCTCTGTGCCTCTAGTTTTGCCCTTTGAGCATGTCGTATAAGCGGGCGCGTACAGCATGTAACCTTGCGAGGTGGGCTTCTGTCACTCAGCATGATGCTTCTGAGACCCGTCTCTATTGTTGCGTGCGTCGCGGGTTTCTTCTTTTTATTGCTGAGTCGTGTTCCATTGTGTGGCCCAATCGTCTGTTATTGGACGTCCCTTTCCCTTTTCATCTGCACTGTTTTTGGAAAGTTTATTTATTTTGTATAAGAGAGAGCGAGAGTGAGAGAGCGAGCAGGGAAGGGCAGAAAGAGGGAGAGAGATGTCCAAGCAGGCTCTGCACCAGCAGTGCGAAGCCTGATGGGGGGCTCGAACCCATGACCGTGATATCATGAACCGTGATATGACCCGAGCCAAAAATCTAGAGTGGGACGCTTAGCCACCCAGGAGCCCTTTATTTCCTGTCTTATTTGTTCCTCTCAACTAGAATTCTAGCTCGGTGGGAAAGGGGATTTTTGTCTGTTTGATTCACTATTGTGTCTTCTTTATCTTCTACACATAGCAAACGTTCAAGAAATATTTGAATAAATGATATATATTCACTTAGGGCCTCCTAATTGTCAAATTCAGGAGGGTTAAAAAAATCTTTTTAAGTTTATTTATTTTGAGAGGGGGTGGCGCCTTGGTGGCTCAGTCAGTTGAGCATCTGACTTTGGCTCAGGTCATGATCTTGTTGTTCATGAGTTCGAGCCCCACGTCGGGCTCTGTGCTGACAGCTCAGAGCCTGGAGCCTGTTTCGGATTGTTTGTCTCCCTCTCTCTCTGTTTTTCTCCTGCCTGCATTCTGTCTCTCTCTCAAAAATAAATAAACATTAAAAAATTTTTTTAAATAAAAAAGAGAGAGAGAGAGAGAGAGGCAGAGCAGGGAAGGGCAGAGAGAGAGAATCCTAAGCAGGCTCCTCACAGCATGGCGCTCATAAACCATGAGGTCAACCACCTGAGCTGAAGCCAAGAGTCAAACACTTAACCGACTGAGCCACCCAGGTTCCCTCGATATTTTCTTACTGGATTTTGGAACGATATTTGGCATTAGTAACCAGTAACTTTTTGCCCTCCTCAATGTATACAACTTCTCTAGGAAATTCTATCATAGCCATGGCTTTAAGCACCATCTACAGGCAGATGGCTTCCAAATCTTTCCCCTTGGCCCCCCCCTCCCACGTTGAGCTCCAAAACCACGCGCTCGGCCGCCTCCTGGACATGTTCACCTGGGCAGCCCAGGTTCTCAAAACTTGACGTGCCTACAACTACATCCCATTATTGCCTTTCACCTTGACCACATCAAATTTATTCTTTCTTTTTTTAAGTTTATTTATTTGAGAGAGAGAGTGAGAGAGAAATAGAGAGAGTGAGCAAGCATGGGGAGGGGCAGAGAGAGAGGGGGAGAGAAAATTCTAAGCAGGCTCTGAACACTGTCAGGGCAGAGCCCAACGTGGGGCTTGATTTTCACAAACTGTGAGATCATGACCTGAGCCAAAATCAAGAGTTGGATGCTTAACTGACTGAGCCACCTGGGTGCCCCATGAAATTTATTCTTTCTTCTGTATTTCTTTCTTTTTTAAAAATTTTATTTATTTGTTTGGAGAAAGAATGCATGCATAAGTTTGGGAGGGGTGGAGAGAGAGGGAGAGAGTATCCAAGCAGGCTCTGGCACTGCCAGCACAGAGCCTGATGTGGGGCTCGAACTCACAAACTGCGAGTTCATGACCTGAGCCAAACTCAAGATTCGGACACTCAACTGCCTGAACTACCTGGGTACTCCTGTATTACTTTTTGTTAATGTTTATTTTTGAGAGAGAGAGAGAGACAGAGACAGAGACAGAGGATCTGAAGCAGGCTATGTGCTCACAGGAGAGAGCCCAATGCTGGTCTCAGCTTCATGAACTGTGAGATGATGACCCGAGCTGAAGTGGGACCCTTAACCAACTGAGCCACCCAGGCATCTGTCTTTTGTAGTTTTTAAAAAATATCTATTTTTGAGACAGAGAGAAAGACTCTGTGTGTGTGTGTGTGTGTGTGTGTGTGCATGCATGCACAGACGCACACGCTCTCACTAGTGGGAGAGGGACAGACAGAGAAGGGACATAGGATCCAAAGTGGGCTCTGTGCTGACAGCAGACAGCCTGATGCGGGGCTCAAACTCATGAACCGCAAGACCATGACCTGATTAAAAGTCAGATGCTTAACTGACTGAGCCTCCCAGGCGCCTGGCCTCTTCTGTCTTCTGTACTTCAGTAAATGGTACCCCCATTCAACCTGCTGCCCCGTCTCAGGAACCCGGGATTCCTGGGAAATCCAAGCTCCTTAGAATGACTTACAAGGTCCTTAAATAACACTTTTCTGGGACGCCTGGGTGGTTCAGTCGGTTAAGCATCTGACTTCGGCTCAGGTCATGATCTCTGTTCGTGGGTTCGAGCCCCAGTCAGGCTCTGTGCTGACAGCTCAGAGCTTGGAGCCTGCTTTGGATTCTGTGTCTGCCTCTCTCTCCCTGTCTCTCCCCAGCTCACGCTCTGTCTCTCTCTCTCAAAAACAAATATTAAAAAAAACTTAACAATAACAATTTTCCTAGCATTGAAAGCATCTTTCATGCCTGTACTACTTAGCAATATTTCTGTACTTCGATTAGCTCTCCTTATTCCCTCTGAAGACTTTTCATTTATTCAGATGTCTATTTCATACCTACTATGTGCCAGGCATTGAGGGTACAGCAGTGAACAAATAGACGAAAGTCCCTATTCCCACAGAGCTGAAATTCTAGTTGCAGGAGAGGAATAGGCAAAGAAAATAAATAATTATACCAAATATTAAAAGGCACTGAACGCTCTGAAGAAAATAAAGGCAGAGAAAAGATACAGGGGGTTCCTAGAGGGTGTTGAAGTCTTATTTGGGTGGTCAGGGGAGACTCAGCAAGAAGACCTTTGAGGAAAGGTCGGAAGCTATCTGCAAAGGCCCTGTTAGGGAGACCAAAAAAAAAAAAAAAAAGGAGGCCAATATGGTGAGAATGGAATGGACCAAAGAGAGAGCAGCAGGACAAGACATCAGAGAGGTAACTGGTGACTGGACCACATAGGGCTGGGAGGCCACTGTAAGTACTTTGGCTCTTACTGAGCGAGAATGGGACTCACTGGGGGACTCTCAATAGAAGACTAACATACAATGTTTACTTACTTTGAGAGAGAGGGGGAAAGGGGCAGAGAGAGGGGGAGACAATCCCAAGTGGGCTCCCCACTGTCAGTGCAGAGCCCGATGTGGAGCCCGATCCCATGTACCGTGAGATCATGACCTGAGCCGAAACCAAGAGTTGGATGCCTAACCCACTGAGCCACCCAGGCGCCCCAGCCTAGTTTATGTTTTAACGGGATCACTTTGGCTGCTGTGTTGAGAAGACTCAAGGGTGGGGGAAAGGGTGGGAGGATGGAGGAAGACCAGTTAGGAGATTACACGGGGGAATTTAGGCGAGAGAGGATGGCAGTTTGGACTGGGACACTAGCAGTGGGGGGTCGAGGACTCCAAAGTTTCTGACCCGAGCAACTGGGTAGATGGCAGTGCCAGTAACCAAGATTGGATAAAATGGGAGAAGCAGGGTTTGTGTGTGTGTGTGTGTGTGTGTGTGTGTGTGTGTGTGTGTGTGTGTTTGGAGGGTGGGTGGAGACATTGGGAGTTCAATTGTGCCACACCTGTCTGACATCTAAGTGGAGATAGGGGGTGGCCACACAAATCTGGAGCTCAGGAGAGAGGGTCAGGGCTGGAGATAGAATCTGGGAGTTCTCAACACCTAGATGGTATTTAAGGCCAGGAGACTGGATGAAATCACTTAGGGCTTGAGCCCAGGGATACCCCAACATTTAGAAGGCAAGCCAAGAAGACAGAGAAGGAGCTGTCAGTGGGGGAAGGGAGCTCAGGACAGGGTGCTGTCTCAGAAGCCAAGGGCAGGCAGTGAGCATGTCAGACGGAGTGGTCAGCTGCTGTTGGCCAAGAAGATGAGGACCAAGTCCTGACCACTGGGTTTAGAGACGCGGAGGTCACCGCTTACCTTAGGAAAAGAAGTTTCTATTGGGTGGTGAGGGCAAAAGTCTGGTGGGAATCACTGAAGAGAGATGCGAAGAGAAAGACTGGAGACATTGAGTACAGACAACTCTTCCAAGGAGGCCCCTTTCACACCGCACCCTAACCATGGCTGATTCACACATCTGGTTTTCCCAGGGGGCTGTGCACTCCGTAAGGACTGGTCTTATTCGTTTCTGTGTCTCTGGTGCCTTAACCAGCAACTGGCCCGTGTCCAGTGCTCGGTGAAGGGTCTGCTCAACAAATCCCCGAAATACTCAGTACAGAAGTGGTCTGGAATTCTAAAAGCATTTTGACGTAATGTTAGGCACGAATTATAAAAATGGTGGGTGGAAAAGCATACGCTATGATGATGCAGAATCTTGTTAGAAAATCAGGATCAAATTTCATATTGTTTTGTTTCTCTCCTTGCAGCACTGTGTAGATAGTCCTAGTTTACAAAGAAGGGACAGCGTGCAAGTAGAAAGTTTCACAGATGTAGCCCATAATAATAGTAGTCCTATTACTAATACATAGACATTTATTGGCTGCTTATATGCCTGTTCCAGGTGAGGAAACTGAGGTTTGGGGACATGTTAAGTGATTGGATCAAGGTCATATGGCTAGTAAATAACACATTTAATTCTGTTTCCTGTTAGTTGTTTCGTGTTCTTTCTCCCGGAGACCGTAATTCGCGATGGCGGAGACTGCCTCATTCTCAGCTTCCCTTTTCTCTGTCCTCCACAAAACTCTGCAGAATGTACAAACACGGTACAGCCAGAGAAGGAGTGCTCAAACTCAGCTTTACTCACTGAAACAAACTATGGAGAAGGTCATGCCCTGTGCACATTCCCTCTCTCTCTCCCTCTCTTTCTCTGCTCCTTCCCCCGCTTGAGTGCTCTCTCTTTCTCTCAAAATAAATAAACTTAAAAAAATAAAATCTTTAAAAAATGATATTCCAGGGGCACCTGGGTGGCTCGATTGGTTAAGCGTCTGACTCCTCTCTCTCTCTCCTCAAAATAAATAAATAAACATTAAATATTCTATTTTAGTGTATATGACTGAAAGTAGATTAACGAAGGACAGCCTAGTAGAGAAAATTTCCGGGCCCTGCAGTCATATACAGCGGAGCTGTGGAAAAAGCCTAAGAGGAGCACGAAGCTCACGTGCACGGGCTTTCTCCTCACACGGACCTGGATTCCAACCCTCCCTCCTCCAGTCACTAGCTGTGTGATCGCAAGCAAGTTCCTTAATTTCTCTGAACTCCAACTTCCTCATTTCAAAAACGGGGAGGATCATACCTTATCCTATTTATTTGTTTATTTTTATAGTTTATTTTGGGGGAAGACAGAGTGTGAGCAGGGGAGGGGCAGAGAGAGAGGGAGAATCCCAAGCAGGCTCTGCACTATCGGCGCAGAGCTCAACAGGGCTCAAACCCACAAAGCTGTGAGATGGTGACCTGAGCCGAGATCAAGAGCCAGACGCTTAATGGACTGAGCCACCCAGGCGCCCTATGCTATTTATATGATTATTTTCCTTACTGAGCCCTGGGTTGTTAGTATAGTTATAATGCCATGCAAATTAATAAGGTTCCATAGTTCTTCATTTTATATGAAAGATTGTGATATCATTCCTCATTAATCCAGCTGGATCAACCTTTTTTATTTTTAATGTTTTAAAACGTTTATTTATTTATTTTGAGAGAGAGAGAAAGAGAGAGAGTCCCAGGCAGGCTCCACACTGCCGAACAGAGGCCGATGTAGGGCTTGAACCCACAAAGCATGAGATCATACGTGAGCCGAAGTCGGACGCTTAACTGACTGAGCCACCCAGCCACCCCAAAGATTTTATTTTTAAGTCGTCTCTACATCCAGCATGGGGCTCAAACTCATAGCCCCGAGATCAAGATCGCACGCTCTACTGACTGAGCCAGCCAGGTGCCCCATTGAAGGAGGGATCATCGTTCTATGCTTTAACCATATAGCAGGGGGAACCTCGGGGTTAGGCCTTCCTTTTGAGGTACAGTAAAAGTCCAGTACAGACCAGAGTATGATAAACAGAACACGAAATGGACAAGCTGAGTCTCCCAGCCTGGAGTTTCAGGGACCAAAATGGTCAGGGGTCTTTGGTGAATGTATCCTGGACACCATTGCGGCTTGGCCTCCTTTCCTTCTCACCCGGCTGATAAAGACCTGTTGCCGGGGCGCCTGGGAGGCTCAGTTGGTTAAGCGTCCGACTTCCGCTCAGGTCATGATCTCACAGTTTGTGAGTTCAGGCCCCACGTTGGGCTTGGTGCTGTCAGGGAAGAGCTTGCTTCAGGTCCTCTGTCCCTGTCTTTCCATCCCTCCCCGGTTTGTGCTCTCTTTCTCTCTCAAAGATAAAAAAAAAAAAAAAAAGAACTGTTGCCAGATATTAAAAGACTCCTTTCCCGGGGGCACTTTGGTGGCTCAGTCAGTTGAGCATCTGACTCCTGATTTCAGCTCACGTCATGATCTTCCAGGTTTGTGAGTTTGAGCCCTGCTTCAGGCTCTAGGCTGACAGCACGGAGCCTGCTTAGGAGTCTCCCTCCCTCTCTCTCTCTTTCTCTCTCTCTCTCTCTGCCTCTCCTCCATTTGCATGCTCCCTCTCTCTCTCTCTCTCTCTCTGCTCAAAATAAATAAATACACATCAAAAGAATAAAATAAAAGCTTCCTTTCCCCTTGGAGATAAACTGCCTAATCACAAGACTTGAAGTTCTTCCTGTTCCTGTAAGACTGACTTAGCAAAAAGATTGTGTTCATGCAGGAAATTAACCTTCTTATTCCATTATGAAGTCATATGATTGATTTCTCTTCTGCTGGTTTCCAGTAAAACTGCAAAAAAGCCCTGAGTCATGAGTCAAGGTAATAGTTTGTAACCTGGTGCCCCCCACCACAACTAAAACAGAAAGATACTATGCACGTTATGCGAGTTACAGAACAGGGCAATGAGACTTGCCTTCTGATGAACCAAAGGGCCACCTATAGTCAATCTTAGGACCTTAACCATCTTCCAAATGTCTTTCCTTCACTCCCCCTCCACTGCCAAGCCAGCATCATCGCTGACTTGGACCATAATGTACTCCCTGGTGGCCTCCTTGGGAAAGAGAAAGTGTGAGACCCCTTGCCTGGCCCCTCTATAGTCCATTCTCTACAGAGTCATTCTCGCATTAAGAAAAATCAGATCTTTTTACTCATCTGCTTAAAATACTTTAATGGCTTTATATTTTTTATTTTTTGAATGCTTGCTTACTTATTTTGAGAGCACTGAGAAAGCGGGAGGGGGCAGAAAGAGAGAGGGAGACAGAGAATCCCAAGACAGAGAATCCTAGTGCCATCAGCACAGACCCGGAAGGGGGGCTCCATCCCACGAACCGTGAGATCATATCCTGAGTCAAAATCAAGAGTCAGAAGGGTAACCAACTGAGCCACCCAGGCGCCCCTTTGATTGCTTTATAGAACAGTTATAATAAAATCTACATTTCTTACTGCGACCTGCGACCTGTAGCGTAAGCTGTGGTGGTAACTTAGTGGTAAATATTTAACAACAGATTCTCTGAGGGGAAATAAAGCCCGAGTTGGAGCATTTGTCGGTTTCAGGGGTGTAAATACTCCCACCACAGTTGATCGCAACTGTGAGGTCCGCCAGCTCCTGGACTTCCTGCGATTTAACAATCAGCTGTCCTGAGCCAGTAGAAGCTCACCATAGCACACTGCTGTACGGTCACGAGCCCTACACGATCTGCCCCTGCACACCTTTTCAACCGAGCAAGAGGGTGGCACGATTTCCTTACCCATCCCCACACCTGCAGTGTCCCCTCTCCAAGCCATGCCAGACTCCCCAGGCGCTGTGATTGCTTGGCTCAGACACCTTCACCGACTCCCAACTTTCTAAGTGAAGTTTTCCCAAGCAAAACTTAACAGAATTCCGAACTCTCTATAATGTGACACGGATCTGTTTTCCCAGTATTCTCCACTACCAGCCTGTGACGGCTAATTTCCTGTGTCAGCTTGGCTAGACTGTGGTACCCAGATATTTGGTCAAGCACCAGTCTGGGTGGTGCTGCAAAGGTATTTTTAAGATGAAACTAACATGTATTGTTACTGTTATTTTTTTACTGTAAGTTTTTATTATCATTCCGTTAGTTAATAGACAGTGTTATATTAGTTTCAGGTGTACAATTTAGTGACTCAACAATTCCATATATCACTGGGTGCTCCTCACAACAAGTGTGCTTTTTCAACGCCATCACCTATTTCCCCCATCCCCCCGCGCACCTCCCCTCTGGTAACCATCAGATTGTTCTCAATAATTAAGAATCTGTTTCTTGATGTGATTCTCTTTTTTCCCCCCTCTATCTGTTTTCTTTCTTAAATTCCACATATGAGCAAAATCCTATGGTATTTGTCTTTCTTGGGATGATTTCACTTAACATTATACTCTCTAGCTCCATCCATGTTGTTGCAAATGGCAAGATTTCATTCTTTGTTATGGCTGAATAATATTACATTGTATATATATACCATATCTTTATCCATTCATTTTGGATATCTATTCTTTATCCAAGTGTCCAGTCGATGAAGACTTGGGCTGCTTCCATCTCTTGGAAGTAATCTCTTGTAAATAACGCTGCTCTAAACAGAGGGGTGCATGTATCCCTGTGAACTAGTGATCTCGTATTCTTTGCATAAACACCCAGCAGTGTGATTGCTGGATTGTAAGGTAGTTCTATTTTAATTTTTTGAGGAACCTCCATACTATTTTCCAGAGTGGTTGCACCATTTTGTCTTCCTACCAGCAGTGCATAAGGGCTCCCCTTTTTCCACATCCTCGCCAACATCTGTTGTTTCTTGTGTTGTTGATTTTGGCTGTTCTGACAGGTGTGGGTTGATATCTCATTGCATTAAAAAAAGAGATTTTATTATTTTTCATTTTAAAGATTTTTTAAAGTTTATTTATTGAGAGAGAGAGAGAGAAGGAGAGGCAGAGAGACAAAGAGAGAGAATTCCAATCAGACTCCACGCTGTCAGCCCAGAGCACGAAGTGGGGCTTGAACTCAAGAACCATGAGATCATGACCTGAGCCAAAATCAAGAGTGGGACACTTAACCAACTGAGCCACCCAGGCGCCCCTAAAGGTTTAATTTTTAAGTCGTCTTTATACCCAACGTGGGGCTCAAAGTTACAACTCGGAGATCAAGAGTTGCCAGGTGCCTTTCATTGTCCTTGTGATTTGCATTTCCCTGAGGATAAGTGATGATGAGCATTTTTTCATGTGTCTGTTGGCCAGATGAGGTTAATGTTTAAGTTACTAGATTTTAAGTAAAGCAAATTATCTTTCATATCGTGGGTGGGTCTCATCCAATTCATTAAAGGCCTTAAGAGAAAAAAGACCAAGGTCCCCTTCAGAAAGAGGGAATTCTGCCGGTAGTTAACCTCTGGACTTGAACTGCACCTTATCCCTGTGGATCTCGGACACGCCAGCCCCCATAACCGTGTGAGGTCATTCCTTAAAATAAATCTCTTTCTCTCCCTACATATAGACACATCCTCTTGGGCTCTGTTTCTCTGGAGAATCCTAATACCTGCCCCCACCTCAGGAGACCTACATTCAGTCACACTTACGTCCCTAAGGGGATCGGTGTCCCTACAAGGAGAGACACCAGAGAGACAATCTCTCTTACTCCACCGTATGAAGACGCAGCGAGGTGGCTCTCTGCAGACTAGGACTTGGGTTCTCATCAGACAGTGAATCTGTCGGCATTGAGACCTTGGATTTCCCAAATAAGTGTTGTTTGAGCTATCCTGTCTCCGGTATTCTGTTTTTGCTGCCCAAACTATGACACCCAATGGAAGAGGGGATGGTAAAGACATGCACCACTGTTTCTCGACCCTTAGCTGCATATTAGACTCACATTCACCAGGGAAGTTTTTCAAAACCATCAGTGATTGGGATCCACCCCCGGCACACACAGGGCTGATGATCACCAGTGTAGACACTCCATGGCACAAGGCAGCTCAGGGCTCAGACCGGAGTCTACCAGCCTGCTGCTGACACTGACAGCACACAGGCCACTCACTAGCTCTGTGACCTGGAGCAAATGCCTTGACCTTTCTGAGCCTCAATTTCCTCATCTGTAAAATGGGGCAACCTTAATATCTACCTTATGGGATTGTTCTCAAGATTAAATGAAATGCATATAAAGTGCTGAGAACGGCATTCAACGTATAGCAAGCACTACGTAAATCACCATCATTATTATTTATCATTTAACCTTGGAGACAAGTATGTGGAAGGTGGCTCATTCAGTTGAGTGTCTGACTCTTGGTCTCAGCTTAGGTCTTGATCTCAGGGTGGTGAGTTCAAGCCTCAAAAGCCCCAAGTTGGGCTCCACACTGGGGGGTTGAGCCTTCTTAAACACACACATGCGCACACACACACAGACACCCAACAGAACAATGAAGACCAAACCAACCGACCAGACTGGAGAGCAAGACGGCCATTTGCTCAGACTATATGGTGGTTTCTTATAAAATGAAGCATACTCTCAGCACATGGTCTAGCAATCGCACTGATTAGATTAGACCTTGGGATTTACGAAAAGGAGCTGAAAACGTCCACACGAAAACCTGCACATGAATGTTTAAAGCAGCTTTGTTCAGGGGCGCCTGGGTGGCTCAGTCGGTTAAGCCTCCGACTTCGGCTCAGGTCAGATCTCACGTTTGTGGGTTCGAGCCCCGCGTCAGGCTCTGTGCTGACAGCTAGCTCAGAGCCTGGAGCCTGCTTCCGGTTCTGTGTCTCTTTCTCTCTCTGCCCCTCCCCCTCTCATGCTCTGTCTCTGTCTGTCTCAAAAATAAATAAAACATTAAAAAAATTTAAAAAAAAGAAAGCAGCTTTGTTCATAATTTTCAAAGCTGGGAAGCAACCAACTATCTCCCTTCGGTATGGGAATGGAGAAGTGAACTGTGTACAGCAGATCATGAGATATTATAGAGCATGATAAAGAAATGAGGCATCAAGGCATGGAAAGACACGGCATGTTGGTAAGTGAAAGAGGCACGTCTGGAAAGCCTACATCCTAAGGGGCTCCTCATTGACTCAGTCGGTAGCACGTGTGCCTCTTGATCTCAGGGTCATGAGTTCGAGTCACTCATTGGGGGTAGAGTCACACACACATAAAAAAAGAAAAGAAAGAAAAGTCTATATACTGTATGGTTGCAATTATATGACACTCTGGAGAGAGTAAAAGATCAGTACTTGCGGGGGGCTGGGGACACAATGGGTAGGCAGAGTACAGAGCATTTTTGGGGTAGTGAATATACTCTGAAGACGATAATGATAGATATATGTCATTATACATTTGTCCACACCCATAGAATGTACCACAGCAAGAGGGAACCCTATGGCAAACTATGGACTTTGGGTGATTATGATGTGCCCGTGTAGCTTCATCAGTTCTAACAAGTATATCATTCTGGTGGGCCTGGCGATAACCAGAGCAATGCGCGTATGTGGGGGTAGGGGACATATGGGAAATCTCTGTACCTTTCTCTCCACTTTGCTCTGAACCTGAAACTGCTCTAAAAGAAATAAATTCTCGATTTAAAAAAGTCTTTAAATGGGCTGCCTGGGTGGCTCAGCCCGTTGAGCATCTCACTCTTGATTCCAGCTCAGATCACGATCCCAGGGTCGTGGCATCGAGCCCCACATCGGGCTCTGCACTGAGCATGGGGCCTGTTTAAGATTCTTTCTCTCTCTCTCTCTCTCTCTCTGCCTCTCTCCCCTGCTCACACACACACACTCTTTCTCTCTCTCAAATAAAATTTTAAAAAATTTATTAAAAAGAAAAAGAGGAGCACCTGGGTGGCTCAGTCGGTTAAGTGTCCAACTCTTGATTTTGGTTCAGGTCATGATCTCATGGTTTGTGAGTTTGAGCCCCACACGGGACTCTGCGTTAACAGTGCAGAGCCTGCTTGGGATTCTCTCCCTCACCCGCTCTGCCCCTCCCCCACTTGTGCACGTGCTCTCTTTCTCTCTCTCAAAAACAAATAAGCTTAAAAAAAAACTATAAAAAAGAGTATGTAAAAGGAGGGACAAATGAAAGAACAGGAAAAAAGAGGAAGGCTCTTGTAGCGGGAGCAAACAGGAGCTCAGAATCTTTGGCCTGCTATTGGAGACAACTTCTATCTTTGGTAGACGTGTAAGGCACAATGTGAAGACCAAGCTGCCCAACTCCCGCACCACTGGAGGTCATACACACGTGGAAGGCAGTCGTGGTAGGAAGCTCTTGTCTTTGGGCCCATCTCCAATAAGCAAACAAAAGAAGCCAACCTTATCGGAGTAAAAGGACCTTTTTTGTCCTGTGAACTACGTGGCCCAAGTTTCTCTTGGCAGAGCCTGACCCCCAAGAGCCGTCCACAGATAGCTGGGGAGTCCTCGGCTCTGCAGGGCAGATGTGGGCCGCTGACCCCATCATGGCCGCCTACAGGCTGCCCTCCACCCCCACCCACTACTAGCGGTCCAGAAAGCCCGAGGTAATGATAACACTGGGGAAGCCAGCAAAGAGATCTCAGGTGAGTATTGAGCTTCAAAAGGGAGAAGAGAACCCGCAAGTTCCTGGGTGCGGGGTGGGAGGGGGGGCGCGCGGGGGAACCAGCGGTGTAGCTGGGCCAGACTAGAGGAAGTGACTGGGGGGCAAGGCAGCGGGGCCGCCCAGGCTGAGGCCTGAGTGGGAGCACAGAGAGCAGCAGCGGCCCCGAAGAGCCAAATTTAGTGTCACCGTGATGGGGCTGAGGGAAAGACTGTGAGAAGGCAGCTTTCAGAGGGCCGGGAGTATGTGGATTTGGGCAATGCTGGCCTCTAGGTAAATGCCCATCCAACTCACCCCACAAATGAATAATTACGTCTCCTACGGTCCCTGCTCACCATTATCTCTAGAGATCGAGGGTCCTTTGAGGTTTTGTGAGGCTAGCAAGCTCTTTTGTGTGTGTGTGGCAATCATAGAGAACACAGAAACACCTGGACAGGCTTTTATAGTTCGAATCAGGCCCCCCGACGCCGGGCATAGATTCTGAAGAGATGCTTGTAGAACAATAAAAATAGCACCTCAGCTTTATTGAGTATCTGTCAGGCGCCCGACTCTGTATCTGCATTAACCCAATTCGGTGTTCTCTGCGGGTGTATGAGTCAGGCAGGACACTTATCCCCACGTTTTACAGATGAGGACGATGAAGCTCACAGAGGCTTATGCAAGTTCACAAAGGGGTAAGGGGCAGGGCTGGCATCCAGAGCCCACACTCTTAATTTTTTTTTAATATTTATTTTTGAGAGAGAGAGAGAGAGAGAGAAAGTGAGCAGGGGAGGGGCAGAGACAGAGGGACACAGAGGATCCCAAGGGAGCTTTGTGCGACAGCAAAGAGCCCAATGCGGGGCTCGAACTCTCAGACCATGAGGTCATGACCTGAACCACCAGGTGCCCCCCAAAAGCCCATACTCTTGACCACTTAGCGAGGCCTTAAGCTTTAAGATGAACATAGCTGCTAAAAGCAAACAAGCAACAGCTCAGCGAGGGTGGGGTGGGGGGAAGGGAGTGACCCCCGGGGGTAACCCCCAGGGGGTGTGCGCCCCCATTTCCAAGCTGGCTTTAGGCCAGCAGAGGGCCCACATGCTGTGGTCTTGATCTCCTCCTGACAGCAGGGGCTGTGGTCTTTCCTGGGGGTTAGCTGGCCTTCTCTGGGGTTTCTCTTTCTCCCTCCCCTACCTCCTTCTTCACCCCTGTTGTGGAGACTGGGTAGGCGAGGGGGGTTAGTGCCTATCAAAGCTCTGTTACTGTAGAGCTGGAGCTCAGAGAAGCCTGCTCAGCACAGGGTGGCCATTTTGAGACCCAGACTTTATCTCTTGGAAGGAGTAAGCCAGCTCAGGTCAGAAGAAAAGGGCAGAGTGATTTTACAAGAGTGGAATTAGGCAGGCCCCTCCCTCCTCCTGCCTCTGCCTGCCTCTAGGGACAGGCTTGTTTCCATGACCAACAACTGCCATCCCTGAAGTATTTAGGGCACTCTACATCTTTTGGGAAAACACGGGGGAGAATTCTCC
Source organism: Helogale parvula (assembly GCA_004023845.1). Lineage (NCBI taxonomy): Eukaryota > Metazoa > Chordata > Mammalia > Carnivora > Herpestidae > Helogale > Helogale parvula. The sequence continues at coordinate 20,666 of PJEM01012077.1, forward strand.
TTCCCCTACACCTCCACAATGATGCTCAAACAAAGCCACCTCGCCTAAGGGATGTCCGAACATCTACCTGGATCCGTAAAGTGTCCTATTTTGTTTTGTTTTGCAGACTGCCAAGGCAATGCTACTGATTTAGGCAGAAGTTAGTCCCCAAAGGGGCCAGACTCCAGAGTAAGCCAGCAGACAGCCAGGAGTTGGAAATGCAACAGAGGGGCGCCTGGGTGGCTCAGTCGGTTTAGTGTCCGGCTTCGGCTCAGGTCATGATCTTACGGTTCGTGGGTTCGAGCCTCGCATCGGGTTCTGTGCTGCCAGCTCAGAGCCTGGAGCCTGTTTCAGATTCTGCGCCTTCCTCTCTCTCTGCTCCTGCCCTGCTCATGCTCTGTCTCTCTCTGTCTCAAAAATAGATAAACTATATATATTAAAAAAAAAGAAAATGCAACAGAGTAAAGGCAATGGTCCCATCCTCTCCCATGACCTGAGAGCTTCAGAACTCAGCAGCGGTCATACTAGTGGATAGATAAGGTGGCTCTGCTGGGAATACAGAGCTTTGTTCTTGCTGGGAAGAGACGGAGGTCAACTAAGAAGTGTTGAACTAGGTAGAAAGCCTGAAACCCTGTTCGCACTTCCTAGGAGCTCATGCCTACCCTCCCAGGGGCTCGGAGGGCCAGTGGGGCTTTCTTCCCGGTGCCTCCAAACAGCTGCGGTCACTTTGTGGCCTGCCAGAGGCCCACGGCTGTCGAACACTCTACGCTCCTCACGCTGATCTGCTGGCTTCAAGCCTTCCATTGTCAGGCTGCCAAGCGAGCCCTTGGGCAGCCTGGTTTTCTAAAGACTCCCCCCGCCCCTCCTTTTAACTTGAGTTAACCATTCCCTGGCCAAAGCCAGCTCCTGTCAGTCCACTTCTGAGCCTGCACATTTTTCCCCCCAAACTGCTCTTGCCCTGAGACCGTGAGCTCCCAATTGCCAAAGTCAGTCTCCTCCCTCATCGTCTACTCCTGCCTCGAGCGCAAGGGAACTGGAAGAAATGAACAGATTACCTGGTATCTAGGCACAAGCCACCCCTCCCCCCACTCCTTCCTGGAGGATAAAGCATGGGCCGGAGGAAGGGGAGACCGGTGTTCAATCCCAGCCCCATCACTTGCTGGCTGTGTGACTGCTGGGCAAGTAACGCACCCTCTCTGTGCCCCCTTTCTTCAGTGAGAAAACAGGAATAGTAAGGGCACTTATTTCATAGGGTGGATAAAGAGGATGACATGGGATAATAAACTGCCTTGTCCATGTTGAATGGCCAGTAAACAGTAGTTCTTATCAGATTATAATTTACTAATCCCAGGCAAGACTCTCCTTTCATTCCCTCCTCCTGACTAATTTGTGCCCCCACCCTTGCACCAGACGAAAGCCTCCCCATCACAAGAGAGCACAGATTTAGACCCCGTCCATTCGCCTCGGGCCACATTTCCTGAAATCAACAAACTACCAGACACCATGCAAAGCGGTAGGAGGTTGCAATGAAGAGGGGCCGGGCGTCAAAACGGCGTCAGGATGGTTTTACTTTGTCCTTTCAGCTTAGTCACCTGCCTTTGGAGGTGAACAGCTGTTAGCGCTGCAATAGAGAAAACCTGACGGCTCAGGCAGGCAACGGAAGATGACTTGGAGCTCACCCCAGGGCCCTGAACTTCATTCATTTTTCAACAAGTATCAAGTGCCTGCCCCATGAGGCTGCACGCTGTGGGGATATACAAATGTGTGAGAGCTCCTTCCCCAAGACAAAGAGTGCAGTCTCCAGAGGCTCATGACCCAGAAGGTTCTAACACAAGGAGCCAGGAGACAGCCATAATGAGAGTTGAGCTATGGGGCCATTCAGAAGGGGGAGACTCCTGCCGTGGGAGGTGAGGAAGACTTGGGGAGGCGACTCTGATAGGATGGAGGCGCAGAGCAGTGGTGTGGACGTGGAGAAGGTGGGGAGTGTAGAGAAACGCTAAGGAAATTCAACTGGCTGGCTCAGAGGACGCATATAGACTAATGGCGTCATTTAAAAGGGGTTACTGGGAACTGGGGGGGAGGGCGGTGGTGCCTGGGTGGCTCAGCAGTAGAGTGTCTGTCTTCTGCTCAGGTCATGATCTCATGGTTCGTGGGTTCGAGCCTCGCATCGGGCTCTGCTGTTAGCACAGAGCCTGTTTAGGATTCTCTGTCTCCCTCCCTCTTTCTACCCCTCCCCTGCTTGATCGCACTCTTTCTCTCTCAAAAATAAATAAACATTAAAGAAAAAGAGGGGGGTTACTCACCCACTAAGCTCTTGAAACAAATACCGATGCCTTCAGGGGTAGGGGTGAAAATGAAAACATAAGTACCTGGAATTGGTTATTTTGGTAATTTTTTTTTTTTTTTTACTTTTGAGAGAGAGAAAGAAAGAGGGGAGGGGCAGAGAGAGAGAGAGAGGGAGACACCGAATCCAAAGCAGGCTTTCAGCACAGAACCCAATGTGGGGCTCTCACAAACCATGAGATCGTGACCTGAGCCCAAGTCAGGCGCTTAACTGACAGAGCCACCCAGGTGCCCCAATATCTGAAATTGTTGATAGAGCACATTGTTAACTCTGCCCCTCCTGCCCCACGATCCCCTCCTCGTGTGGTCTGGAACACACTCAGTGGCGTGTTCTACAAAGGCAGAACACCTGCCTCTATCCATCAAGATAGGATAGTTGCTTTGGGGTGGGAAAAGACAACTCATTTATCAAACAAAATCAACTGATATGTGCTACTGTGTGCTAGAAGGGACAGCCGCCAGCGAGGCAAATCTCAGTTGAGCCTTTAAGAGGCAAGTAGATGGTCCAGGCAGAGGTGACAGGAATGTGAAATACATTTATTTATTCTTTAGGGGACTGGGGGGAGGGGACTAAGATCATTCTGACGGAACTGGAGGCTTGAATAGAGCAGAGATTATACAAAGGCAGGGTTTATTTAGCCCACGCAAGATTCAACAGTTTTTATTTGCCAATACTGAAACGTTGGGAGAGTTTTATATAAAAATCTGGATTTTAGTCTCCCTTAAGAAACTGGGCCCCCATTTCACAATGGCATCCAAGCCTTGGAGAAGAGGAACTAGCCTTGGCCACCACTGGTTTCCTTTATTCCTTCCAGCAACCCATATTGAGATGCTAATCACATTTTGTGAGCACAGAACTAGTTAGCTCTCCAAAATGCTTTGCAAGCCAAAAAACTGGAATGGCTCAGAATGTCTTTGAAAGCTGTCTTTAGTGGGTGAGTGTATGTTATCTGGGTTTCCCTGCATTTTTCCCCCCTCATGTCACTTCCAAATTGCTGCTGGCATTTGATTTTGCAACTCCTAATATAGGACCTCTGTGCAATGTGGGTGGCAAAGTGGGTAAAGGCAGCATGCCAGGCCAAGGGGCTCAGCCTCAGATTTTGTTCTCTACGGGCAATATAAAGAAGGACAAAACACGGGCAGATCTTAAGAAAATTAGTCTGGCAGGAGCCATGGGCTGGGCTGGAGGGACCGGAATGAGTAGTGACTCTGAAGACAAGCTACCTGTTTTTTTTTTTTTTTTTTAGGGAGGGTGCACAAGTAAGCTAGGGGCAGAGAGAGAGAACAACCACAAGCAGGGGAGGGGCAGAGAGAGGAGGACAGACAATCTGAAGTGGGCTCTGTGCTGACAGCAGAGAGCCAGATGCAGGGCTTGAACTCAAGAACTGGACCGTGAGATCATGACCTGAGCCAAAGTCAGACGGTTAATCAAGTGAGCCACCCAGATGCCCCCAGACCTTGCAGGGCCTCTGTTTTCTCATCTGGAAAGTGGGCTTAGTATGAACAGTACCCACCTCGTAGGGTCGTTGTTAAGGACTAAAGGAGATAATGAGCATGAAGTACTTTTAGCACAGTGCCTGCTACATTAGTGTTCGATGCTTATGATCATTTTTAGATTTAATCCTGGAGACCACTTAGGGGATTTACTGCCATAGCCTGGGGGAGGGGAAGAGGAAGCATGAAAGCCAACGTCTGGGATTCCAGCCTGGGTGACTGGGAAGGGGTGGTGGCATTGAAATGGAATGCCCTGGGCAGAAAGTTGCCGGGGAAGGAGGGGCGGTTTGATACAGATTACCTTAGAGGCGACAGTGTACAGGTGACAGCCAGATGACCACGCGCAGCGGGAGTGTGGGTCAGGGCTGAACACGTGGGGTTGGGCGTGAGACACCAGGAGGAGAGGGCTGCGCCCAGAGGGGAGAGGGGACAGACCAAGTGACGGCATGCCTGTTTTGGTGCGGGCAGCCCGGGGTGTTAAGCATCTCGGGTGGGTTCAGCGTCTCTGTTTGAACAGCCCGAGGCCTCGATTCGCTCAGGGACCGTGTGTATTCTGCTCGGTCAGCTGTGCCACTCGGATACCACCTTTGTCCTTCAGTTTATGTACTTTCAGTTCAAATGCTGACCTGGCTCAATCCCGCTTGCCTTGGTGAGCCTTGACGGGGTCAAAGTTCCCTGGGGCACGGAGCAACAGGCGGGCAGTCGGTTTTATATTTGATGAAATGGAGACACCTAACAAGGGCCATAGGGGAGGGTGTCAGAGTTTCTGGCCTGGGGGGGAGGCGACACCACGTGACCCTCTCAGAGGGCCCAGCAGGTTCCAAGCTCCCACGTTCTCAGCTGCTCCCTGGAGTTTCAGGGTAGCTGGCCTCCCTCTCTCTTCCACATGCACCTGTCCAGAGACCCCTTTGCTCAGGACTCCGTCCTTGGTCCTTATTAGGGGCCCACAGATTAATCAGACTGCCTAGTCTCCGTCAGTATCTTCCCTGTTCCACTCGTCCTCCCAATACACTACGTGCTCCTGAAATACACCTTTCAGGCCCACGTTCGGGGCCACGTATGGGAGAGACTGAAGATGAAAAAGGACAGGCTGTGCCTCCAAGATCTTGGGCCACGATGTACTGAAGGGTGGCGAAAGCAATTTCAGGCAGCACCCCATGCGGGGGGCACCTCATTCCGTGGCTGCACCGGGCTGCCCCACCCTCCTCCCCGTCAGAAACCACTGCATCAAAACATGCACACACACAATTTACCTCGCCGTTCTCTACCATGGCAGCCACGAGCCAGGGCAAGAAAAAGAGAAAGGAATGAGTGGAAGCATGGTGAAGGAAGGGCTCAGCTGGTTAAACAAGACTCCTGATTGTTCTCATTCATGTTCGAGAGAGTTCCAACCTGATGGGGCATTAGATGGGCAGATTGCGTGTATACGCGCGCACGTGTGTATGGCCAAAAGCATATTGGGAGAATGAGACATTCAGATAAAGTGGCCAGTCAGTGTGGGAGTCGAGAAAATTCCCTGGCCAGCTGGTTCTCTAACAGACACCTGCCGTTGATTTGCTTCCTGACAGGCACCTCGAGGGGGAAAGCCAGGGAATGCAACTATTACCATTAAGTGTGCTCAGTTCAGGGCAGCAAAGTCCCCTTGCTATAAATTCCAGTGGCAGAACTTGCCGGCTCCCTCGGGGCGGGGGGATAGCGTGACTTGCAGGAAAAAAGCCACCGCAACAGGGTTTCGGGTTAGCCTGTGGTTTCTAGGCCCATTGCCCCCCAGACTAAAGGTTAATTTCAAGCAGGGATTAGGACGTTGTTAACTGGACCGAGATCACTCCCTGCAAGCCTAATAGGCTCAGCTGCTTAGCAGTGCGCCACTTGCTGCAGCGACATCTAATGGCCAGAGGAGGCAATGCATGCTTTCATTGAACAGGACTGCGGGCCCGTCTTGGGAGTTAATTTTTTTTTTTTTTTTTTTAAGTAGGGTGGGCCAGGTGTTACTATGTGTATTAACGCCTGTAAAATAAAACTTTGACCGCCACCCTAAGAATTCACTTCCTACAGCTTTGGATGATATTTATGATGTTATTCATAATTGGATGCTGATCATACTTTATGAAAACCATGCAATTACCTCTCTGGGATTTTTTTTTTTTTTTAAATAACCATCATGACTTTGCATTTGTTTTAAAGCTTCTTGTTGAAGCTCTATCTGGTATCAAGAAGGCTTCTGTACCAGGGTAAAGAAGACCAAGTTTACCCCTGAATATCTACTTGTGCATCTCACCCCGACTTACAGTAGAGCGTTGCCATAAAAAAATTTTTTTTTGAAAAGTGACAGTAATTACTGCTGATGACTGTTGAGGAGACGAACAACTCTTCATGGGTGTAAAGTTCATTACGAGTCTTTACATAAAACAATACAAATAAAAATAATTTTTATAATCAACAAAATAAAAAATAAATAAACTTAAAAAAAGGGGGGGCGCCTGGGTGGCTCAGTCGGTCAAGCATCCAACTCTTGGTTTCGGCTCAGGTCGTGATTTCTTAGTTCGTCAGTTCAAGCCTCCACATAAGGCTCCTCTATGTCAGTGTGGAGCCTGCTTAGGATTCTCCCTCCCTGTCTTTCTGGCCCCCCATAAACAAACAAACTTAGAAAAACAAAAGAGCCTTACAATTCTTTTTCTCTAAAGTCAATTTGTAGGAATAGAGTTGAAGGGTGTCATCACACATGTGAGAAACATACAAGTGTTTTCACTGTAATGTTATCCCCCTGAACAATTACAAATGGCCTAAATATTTAAAAACTGAGAAATTGCTATTTATGGGCCAATGGAGGCTGAGACTGAATTGTGCAGCCACAGACCAAGGAGCGTGGGGGGTGGCCAGAGGCTGGGGGGGGGGGACAAGGAAGGATCCACCCCTGCAGCCTTCAAATGGGGCATGGCCCTGCATCAACCTGATATTAAACGTCTAGCCTCCAGAATGTTGCAAGAATAAATCGTCGTTAAAAAAATATATCTACGGCACATCCATATGGTGGAATATTATGTGAAAATTTAAAAAGGTGTTCTCAGTAGTTGATGGTCTGGGGCAATATCCATTATATATAATAATTGAAAAAAGGATATTAATTTTTATATATGGTAGGGACACAAGTTTGTAAAAAAAACTCCAATTTTCCATATACATGTATTAGATACATTTATGCACACACAACATAAACACGCACACACATACATGTGCACACATGCAGAAAAACTATTAATCGTTATAGTGCATAGATGCTGGGTTTATAGGTAATTATTGTTTTCTTTTTTTATACTTTTCTGTATTTCCCAAACTTTCTCTTTTATTCTTAAGTTTATTTATTTATTTTGAGAGAGAGAGAGAGAGAGAGAGAGGGAGGGAGGGAAGAAGGGGCAGAGAGCGAGAGAATCCCAAAGGGGGCTCCTGTACGGACAGCGCCCCCATGGCAGGCTCAAACTCACAAACCATGAGATCATGACCTGAGCCAAAGTTGGATGCTTAACAGACTGAGCCACCCAGGAGCCCCTTCCAAATTTTCTATAATCCATGTGTCTTACTTTTTTTTTTCTTATTGTGGTAAAACATACGTAACATAAAACTGACCATTTTATTTTTATTTTTTTAATATTTCTTTTTGAGAGAGAGAGAGAGAGATAGAGAGAGAGAGAGAGAGAGAGAGAGAGAGAGAGAGACAGGGTGAGCAGGGTAGTGGCAGAGAGAGAGGGAGACACAGAATCCGAAGCAGGCTCCAGGCTCTGAGCTGTCAGCACAGAGCCTGACACGGGGCTCAAACCCATGAACCGCAAGATCATAACCTGAGTAGAAGCCGGACGCTTAACCAAATGAGCCACCCAGCTGCCCCAAAACTTACCATTTTCAAGGCATATGTGCACTACTTTTAAAATTAGGAATACTGGTTTTTGTGAATGGGCATATGTACCAAGCAGGCTGTAACCTTACATCCACATTATAATTACAACAACGTGACCACTACTTATTTGTTTGGACAAAGGACAGGAAAAGATACAACCCAGACAGATGATTGGGGCAGCTCTGACAGTGCAAGGCCTGCTTGGGATTCTCTCTTTCTCTCTCTGACCCCACCCCCCAACTTTGTGCTTTCTCTCTCTCTCAAATAAACTTAAACTAAACTAAATTAAACTAATATTCAACTGAATTGTTATCAGTAGTTCCTGGCTGATTTTGGTTCTTTCCATTCTCCCTGAGTGAGGCAGCTTTGAAGAAGAGAGGAAAGAAAAGTGGGCCTCATCTGGAGGCTTTACTGCAGACCTACAGAAGCAGAGAATGGGAACGGGGAGGTGGCCTGACTCAGGCCACTAGCCCTGAGGTCAGCAGCATAAATGCATGTGTGTGGGGGGGTCATGACACGAGCTCCCCGGAAAGCCAGCATCATTCAGGGTCAGTGTTCTTTGCAGCCGTTACCACCCGCCCCGCAAACACGCCAAGGCACCCCTCGTTCGCGACGCCCCCCCCCCACCCATTACCCCTCACCTGCATCTTTCTCTTCACTGTGTCGAAAGGAAAGGAGAGGGTCTGGGTTACTGCAGCGGCGAGGCAGACATTGGCAAAGTTCTGGAGGAGAGAGAACCGATCTCGGGGTCCCTTCCAGATTTTCTCCAGGTTCATGTAAACAAGAAGGGAGCCGGCAGAGAACGGGAGAGCACCTGCAAAACAAGGTCAGAAGGAGGCTGCTTCTGTCTGTGATAGCACCGGCTTGAGAACATAAATGCCCGTGGGGAAGCGGCAGGGGGTGGGGGGGTAAGTAAACAGCACCGGCCCCGGGCTTGTTAAAATCCCTCTCACCAGGGGCGCCTGGGGGGCTCAGTCCGTTAAGTGTTCAACTTGGGCCCTGGTCATCATCTCACAGTTGGTGGGTTTGAGCCCCGTGTCGTGTCGGGCTCTGTGCTGACAGCTCAGAGACTGGAGCCTGCTTCACATTCTGTGTCTCCCTCCTTCTGCCCCTCCCCCACTTGTTCTCTCTCTCTCTCTCTCTCTCTCTCTCTCTCTCTCTCTCTCTCTCTCAAAAATGAACATTAGAAAAAAATTTAAAAAATAAGTAAATAAAATCCCTCTCCCCCGAGCAGCAGGAAGGAACTTTTCTTGGGCGATGGTAATGCGCTACATTTTGATAGGCGTTGTGCAATTTGTCAAAACGCATCAAGCGGTTCACTGAAGGTCTGCGTCGTTCACTGTACGTAAATTTTATGCTACGAAGAACCACAAATGAATATTGAGCTCTAAGTGATGATTACGCAATGTTGAGCGGTTGAGAGGCGAAGTGGCTCGATGTTTGGAAATTCCATGGAAATCATCAAAAATTACGGAAGATGGACTGATGCATGGCCAGAGGGATGGACAGCTATATGACAAAGCAAAAGTGTTAATTGTCGCATCCGGATGGTTGGGTATGTGGGTGTTTCCAATTCTCTTAACTTTTCTGAGTATTAGAAATTTTAAAAAATAAAATCTTGGGGGGAAAAATCGCTCCCATAAAGAAAAAGTCAGTGAGTGGCACTTAATCAGGTTTTGAAAGCGGCTAGGAGGGACTGATCTCTAGCTGAGAAGGAAGCGTTCCATGAAAAGTGGCCAGTGAGGCGGCAGTGGTGAGGGAGAGCACCTAACCTTGCCTTTGGGAAGGACATGGCCATATCAGGGCCCAGGGGGCACCCTACCACCTGCGGCTTCCTTATCTTTCTAGGAAAAGATGGAGTAGGTAGTGTAGTAGGTAGCCCTTTCAAGAAACTTCCAGAAACTTTGGGAGCTATCTCAAGTTTACAGAGGTACTAAATTTCTCCCTCAAAATGAGACTTAAAAGAGGGGATAGCATCAGCGGGGTTGCTTGTCTTTAGTAAAATGCAATAATATTGATTCAATAAACATATATTAAACATGAAGTACCAACCCCCCATTTACCTTCACTCAGAAAATATTTGTGAACTTTACGTCACATGCTGGGCCCTATGCCAGGTGCTGGGAATACAAAGAGGAGTAAACACAAAGAGGAGTGGGCTAATTCCTGGAGATACTCGCCATCTAGTGGAGGAGACGGGCAGTGGATATGTCTGGGGGGTTGGAGGGGGG